>PITA01012950.1:0-59613 GCA_004023965.1 Spilogale gracilis
ATAAATAAAATCTTAAAAAAGAAGAAGAAGAAGGAGGAGGAGGAGGAGGAGGAGGAGGAGGAGGAGGAAGATGAGTGTGATCATCTTGAGGCAAAAATCCGTTTACCTTTATTTCTGGGCCTGAAGTTGGAAACACTCAATACAACAGCTGTTGATGTTCACTTTCTCCGTTTGGCCCCCAGAGCCTGCCCAACAGGGAATGGAACTGGAGGCCACATCTGTGATAGGGTTTAGGGGTGCCCGGAGTTACTTCTTTGCCCTCAGATGTGGCCTCTGCTAACTGTCACCATGCTTATAATCTCCACTATCATTAAACCTCCTTTTTGGATTAAGCATTGCCCTCTTCCCACAGACCTCTCATAAAAATATCTTCTTTCTCCTCAGGGATTTGCAAGTACTGACATCTTAGCACAAGCTTATCAACTCTGTGGCATGTGCTCCACCACTGCCTTTCAGGGTTAGAATGTTAGGAGAGAATTATTCAGGGTACTACTGACTGAGGTGCTGGGAAAAAAGGAGAGCAGACCAGGAGCTCGTTCTTTTGCCCTGAGGAAGTTGCGCCTGGGACACCAGGAGATGCCTTACTCTTCAGGATAGCCTTTGCAAAGCCCTTAAAAGTCCACGCCCCTCTTCTGCAACCTCCTTAGTGATGGGAACCTCATTACCTCACGAGACAGCTCATTTCATTGTTGAATGACCTAAGTGGTTAGAAAGTGGTCAGCTCACACTGGGTTGAAATCTCTCTGCTTGACAAGTCCGCCCATTAGTACTGGTTCACAGAGCATGTCTGCTTCCTCTTCCCCCATGTCAGCCTTTCAAGTTGCTGAAGATGGCTATCATGCGCTCCTGGGTTTTCTCTTCTCTAAGTTAAATAGATCGGTTTTTCGACTCTGCCTCATGAGGCATGGCATTAGAGCTCTCATCAGCCTGAGGAACCCCCAGGTTGTCAGTGACTGTTTTATGACTGGTGCTCCCCAGCGAACAATACCTAGTCTGATTTGTACAAGCCTATGGGATAGATGCTTATGGGACTGAGTTCATTATTCGATCCCATGATCTGGAAATTATCCTTCTATTTATGTAACCAAAGAGTTGGTTTTTCAAAGATGCTGCTTCCCCTTGCCTTGTGTTAAGCTCATAGTCAGCTAAGACCTTTAGATTATTTTACGTAAGTTACTACCCATCCTATATTGAACTGATAGGAATTTGTAAAACTGGCTACCATTGTCGCTGAACAGGAATGTGCATTGACTATTTGTGTGTGGTCTTGTGCTGGGCACTGGGCCAGAGGGATAAGGCCTTTCAAGAATTATAATTCGAAGCTTCTTTATTTAACACTGACTTATTGTTAGTACTGGCTTTTTAGTGGACAATTTGTCAACATCCAAATTTTATATGTTCTTAGAATTTGTCCAACATTCTACCCTCATTTTCCAGACCAGATTGCTCTTATAATGCACATAAAGGTATCTAAACAAGGATGTTAATTGCAGCATTAATTTTAGTTATGAAAAAATAAGCAAGCTAAACTTTCAAGAGGAATGGTAAATACAGCACCTACAGAAGTGGAATATCACGAAGCCATTAAAACGAATGCCTTAGAGCTGTATCTAACAACACAAGAAGATCTTCAGGATACGTTTGTAAAGTGAAAAAACATAAGTCATAGCAGAGATGGTATACTGTAATCTCATTTATGTTTTAATGAAGCAAAGTCTATTCAAAAAGTATATCTATATTTAAGTATAAATTAGAGTTTGAAATACATACAGTCAACTATTAATGCAAGTTTCCTATTAGAAGGAGTTAGAAAGAGGAGGTTCATATTTCTTCATCATGTGTTCATTTATTACTTGTGTGATTTTTTAAAAAGAAAATTTTCTGGAAGACAGAGGAAATATACCCCAAGCAGATATTAAGGAAGACAAAGAATTCAAAACTGGAGAAAGGTGTTACCAGCTTTCCCTCAAAACAAGATAAAATCCAGTAGGAGGAAGGATAAGGCAACATATGGATCACGACAGGATGATGCCTGGAAGCTGTTAAAGATCCAGATGAAGAAGAGAGTCCCTCTGCCTGGGGAGAGGGGGAAAGGCCAAGAGGCAGAGCCCAGTGGATGGCAGGATTTTGGTAGGGGGTGGCATTAAGGGGCTTTTGTAGGAAGGTGAGAAGGGCAGCACCATCTCTGGGTAGGATGTTCAGTCTAGTGTGTTGGAAGCGTAGGGTCTGTTTGAGACAGAGTCACCAAAAAGTTTAGAAGGGTAAGTTGGGTTAGAGCTCCAGTAGTCTTTGATGTGTATTCTTTGGTAGTCTATGGGAAATACCCTGGGTGGTGCCTTAGGTAGATTAATGCAATTCTGATAAGGTCAGGAGGTTGAGGGACAAGGAGACTGGAGGCTGAGAGGCCATTTAGGAAACTATTGCTATACATCAGCATTTTTCCATGCTCTATTCAGAGTTAGTAGTGTTTCCCCCATCCACCTCCCTAAATGAGTTCAGCATCTAAGTAATCTTGAAAAACTCGCCCATCAAATCTCTTCTTGAAGGTCTGCAATACCCTTAGCATAACAGAGGTCCTGAGAAGTCCTGCAATAAAAATTTACTTAATGATTTCTCAAACTTATTTGAACCCAGAACATTCAGTTTGTAGCCTGCATTTTTCACAGTGGCATTCTGAACAGCAGAAAGCTCTTTGGAAATCTTACAGCAGAATCGAATGGGGGTGGCAGCAGAACAGTGGGGGAAACAGGATGGTTGCAACCATCCTAGGGTGGGGGGGGGAAGGAAGTTTTGAGAGGGCTTGCCATGTTGTTTGGATGTGAGGTTAAGAGAGAGAAGGATGTGTCAAAGACTCTGAGAATTTCTTTACTTCCGTTATATTTCTTCATACCAAAAATTGTAAGCATCAGATCCAGCACTCGGAGTAGTGGCTCACAAACACTGATGCCATTCCTATTTAGTGGTCTAGCATAAAGTGCTGGCCTGAGGAAAAAAAATCGGTTTCCCCATGCCCCACTCCTCATGAAAATATTCAGCTTAAAATGGGATATAATATAATCAACTGAGCGAAAAGGCAACCCATGAAGTGGGAGCAATTCTTCAAACAAAGTAGCTGACAAGGAATTAATACCTAGAATATATAAAGAACGCCTACCACTCAACAAATACACACAAAAAGAAACAGATAAAGAACTAAAATAGATATTTTTCTGAAGAAGTGTGACCAATGACCAATAAACACACGAAACGATGCTCCATCATTAATCATCAAGGAAATACCAATCAAAACCACAGAAGATAACATCTCATGCCCATCATGATGGCCATTATCAAGAAACCAACAGGGCACCTGGGTGGCTCAGTTGCTGTGTCTACCTTCAGCTCAGATCATGATCCCAAGGTTGTGGGATTGAGCCCCACATTGGGCTCCCTGCTCAGTGGGAAGACTGCTTCTCCTTCTCCCACTCTCCCTGCTTGTGTTCCCTTTCTCTCACTGCCTTTCTGATGGATAAATAAAATCTTTAAAAAAAAAAAAAAAGAAAAAAACCAAGACTAAAACTTGTGGTGAATATGTGAAGAAATCGGAAGCCTCGTTCACTGTTGATGGAAATGTGAAATGGTACAACAATTATGGAAAATGGTAGGGAAGTTCCTCACAAAATTAAACATAGTATTACCATATGATCCAGTAATTCTGCTTTTAGATATACACCCCATAGATTGAAAGTGGGGATTCATAACAACATTATTCACAATAGCCATGGGGTGGAAGCAAACACTTGGGTTATAAATGGGTAAACAATGTGGTCTGTACAGACAATGGAATATTGTTCAACCTTTAAAAGGAATGAAATTCTAACACATGCTATCACATGGATAAACAATTAGAAGACATGGGGCTAAGTGAAACAAGCCAGTCACAAAAAGACAAATACTGTCTGAGGTACCACTTATATGAAGTATCTATAGTAGTCAAATTCGTAGTGACAGGAAGTAGAATGGTGGTTGCCAGGGGCTGGAGGAAGGGGAACACAGAGTTACTGTTTAACGGGTTCAGAATTTCAAGAAGTTGCAACAAGGAAAGAGTCTGGAGTTGGCTGCTGGGGATGGTTGTACAACAGTGGGAATGTACTTCATGCACTGACTGTATGCTTGAAAATGGTTATGATGGCTGATTTATATTATCTGTTTATTCCACCACAATTAAAACCCAGCAGGATATAGCATTTTGGTTCCTGTAGGCAGAAAGATACTCAATCTCTTCAACTGGCTATTTTATCTTTTCTACCAGTTGCTGTTATTGCACAAGTGGTCTGGAATTTCAACACCTGCATAGACAAAACGTTATCACCTATAGAAAACTTAGAAAATACAAATGCAACACTTTATCCACTGTCAAAAATACGAAAAATACAAAAGTCCAAAAATAAAGTAATATCACCCACTTCCTATCTGGAGATAACGAATCCCGTTATCCGGAGCAGCATTTTGGCGGATTTCCTTTAAGTCTTTTTTTCCTAGAGTATCTGCGAATTCTCAGCCCACTCTCTCGCTCTCTTGCCCTCACTCAAGGCACGAGAGGCATGACATCCATTGCAGGAGGTAGCTACTTTGGGCAGGGCCTAATCCAGTCTGTGGCCAAAGTAACTGGTTATTTTAGCCGTTGAATAAGTAGCAACCAGAGATCGCTTCTTTCATGCAGTGGATGTATGGAGCCTTCACTGATCATCTGAACTGTGCCCTGACCAGTCTAATATATAAACATAATGGGATTTAGAAGGGATTTGTCATACCAGGAATTAATTAGACTATTGGTTCCCAAGGCACTCGGGAACCTCCCTTATCTTAGTGCTCATTAAACTTTATTGTAATGAGAAGTTTGATGTCTATTTCCCACTAGACTATAACTAGGATCTTTGCCTGTTCACTGTTGTAGCCCATTGCTAAGAAGTATCCGGATAATAGAAGTGCTCAATAAATAATTGGTTGAATGAATTAATTAATAATGGATGCTCATAATGACATTTAGTTTTGTAGGAGAATAAATGGGAAGCTGCATAGAGTATTATTTAAGACCATTGCTTCTAGGGGTGCCTGGGTGACTCAGTCGTTAGCTGTCTATCTTCGGCTCAGGTCATGGTCCAGAGGTCCTGGGATCGAGCCCCACGTCCAGCTCCCTGCTCGCAGGGAAGCCTGTTTCTCCCTGTCTCAATCCCTCTGCTTGGGTTCCCTCTTTTGCTGTCTCTCTCTCTCTCTCTCTGTCAAATAAATAAATGAAATCTTTGAGAAAAAAAAAAGAGCATTGTTTCTGGATTCAGACGAATCACATTTCAATCCGATGTGTGTAACGTTGAGCAGATTACTTAACTTCCGGGAGCTTTTACTCATCTGTAATATGGGGATAAAAGTAGTATCTATTTCATAAAGTTAGTGTGAGAATTGAAATAATCTATTATAAATCACTTAGAAAGAAACTGCAATACAGTAATCACTGAATAAATGTCGCTTACTTCATATTTAGATTCTGTTTTGATAGTTTCACAAACATATCGTAGGTCATCAAATATTGCTGAAACAACATGTTTTTAGCAGGTATGTACTATTCCATATTGGAGGTTTACCACAATCTATGGACATTTACGTTTAAATTCCATTTCAAATAATTCTTGGGTGAGCATTGTTGTAATACAGTAGTAGGAGGACAGGCTCTGGTGCCAGACCGCCTGGGTTGATTGACTAGCTCCCCTCTTACAAGCTCTGTGACATTGAATCATATTGACTTTGTATCTCTATGCTGAGTTTCTTCTGGAAAGTTGGGAGGGATTATGTGAGCTTATAATGATGTCTGGTAAAATTAAATGCATTATAAATGTTTGCCATTACATTTTATTGCTCATCTGTCTTTTTTTTTTTATTTTGAGAGAGAGAGTGGGGGGAGGGGCACAGAGAGAGAGAGAGAGAGAGAGAGAGAGAGAGAGCGACCATCTCGAGCAGGCTCCATGCTGAACATGTAGCCGACGCAGAGCTGGTCTCCACCTTTTCAACCCCGAGATCATGACCCAAGCCGAAGTCACAGTTGGACGCTTGATAGACTGAGACATCATGGTGCTCCATTTGTTACGCTTCTTTAACTTTCTTGGCTAACTCTTTAGACAACTGAAAACTTTGTTGAATTTGGGAGGGAAAAACAGCATCTTTTTACTTTTGTTCAGGAGGATGACTACATGTTATATTCTACATCGGAACCCCTAACCGAAGTATGTGGTTTTGTGTTGGAGAAAACAGGGCGTCATTAACTATCAGAGCTCGTCTTAACTTGTGACCCTTCAATAGTTTGTCAACTACGTTCAATTTAATAACTTAGAAATGTTTGTAGATCTTTGATTGCTTATAATTTGAAAAGGGTAACTAATACTGGGGCACCTGGGTGGCTCAGTCATTGGATGTCTGCCTTCAGCTGGGGTCATGAACGCGGAGTCCCGGGATCGAGCCCCGCATTCGGCTCCCAGCTCTGTGGGGAAGCCTGCTTCTCCCTCTCTTCACTCCCCCTGCTTGTGTTCCCTCTCTGGCTGTGTTTCTCTCTGTCAAATAAATAAATAAATAAAATCTTTTAAAAAAAGAGTAGCTAATATTAAATCCTTAATATGTCTATATACTATATACCACCTTACATCTTACACTATGTACCACTTACTATACATTACTATATACCACCTTACATCTTACACAATAATTTCCTGGTTGTATTCCTAGACAAAGACTATTTGGTATATGAATTTAACCTAATTTAATAAGGATACCATCCTAAGGATATATTTGTTCCTTGGATATCAGTGATGATGATTGTATATTTATATGATTTATAAATAAATAACATTTATTTGTTAGTCTGGGCTTATGAATGTTTAAATAATAGGAGTGCTTGGTTAAAAAAAAAAAAAAAAAGATCAACGAGCCCTGGATTATAGGTTAAAGCTTAGATCCTTCCGGATGAAGTGGCACACCTGGTCGGTCCTGCTTCAACTTTCTGTTGCTTCATCTTCAAGCCCCCCGCCCTTCACTCTCAGCACCCCCCCCACCCCCTGCCCCCACCGCTCCAAACCGCCTGCAGCTAGCCAGCTGCTGACTTGGTTAAAGTCCTTGTCTTAGGGCTGGTCTATCTTCACACATTTCTTTACACCATAACCTCAGACACTGAGTCAACAACTTTTTTTAACATGCATTATACAAAATGGTAGTGAAGGGCCTGCCTCAGCCTTCGGTCTTAAGCACGAGCCTGTTCGCGTTCCCCATATTTAATTCTTTTCCTTCCCGGAAGCTGAACTTTAGCTGTCACTTCACTGTGTTGGCCAGAAAGCCCGATATAGTTGGTCTTAGGGTTTATTTTTATCTATGCAAAATGACACAAGTTTCTGTTTTGCCCCAGCATTATAAAAGTTCTCTTTAAAAATATACTTATTTATGAAAATACATGACTTAAGTAAAAGCACGAAGTGGACCATAGTGCAGAATGCAGTAAAAGTGGCCGGCGTTTGAGAGATCCCGCACCGCCCAGGCTGAGATACCGTAATTCAAATGTTACTGGCAGAACAGGGACCGGAGTCTGGATCTTCTAATGGTCCAGGTCCGTACACTGGGCTGTTATTATTGTTATTATTATTATTTGGCAGAGTAACAGGTATAGATTTTTCTGTGTGGCTAATGAATGTCTGTCCCTGGCAGCAGGACATAGGTTTGGGGCGTAGCATGCCCAATGATGTCGTTATAGAGAACACGGAAGCCAACGGTTTGAAGGCCATGAAAGTTAGAGATCTCTGAGGTCTGTTGCAGGCCCCACTGCAGCTCACATGAGGCGAGGACCGCCATCCCACGTGGGACTTGGGGGACCGGGTGTTACTGATGCTCGGTGTTAAGGATGGGGAATCCTGTATCGCCTTCCTGGCGCAACGTCTGAGTCTGAGGTTTGGGGTAAATGACTTGACTACTCCAGAGGTGACTCACTGCGATTTGGAAATTCTCAGCTGCAGCCCTCACTTTAAGAAAAATTATTATTGTCATCTCTGACTAATAACTAGCAAAGTCAAAGTGAAAAAATAACTCACTGGGGATGCAGAGAAAGTCCTTTTTTTAAGTCTTTGTATTGAGCTGCCATGTACAATAAGGCAAATGCAGAGACATGTAGATAACACATCTTAAAATATTAACTGGGTCATTATGCCAATTAACATTTAATTTTACCTATCCCATCACATTTTATCTATAATAGCATCATAGGCAATAGTTATTGCTGTGGACTTTTGAGAGTTAATTAAAACCACTGAGACAGAACAAACAAAAGGCCATTCTTTTTTTTTTTTTTTTAATTCACTGGAATTTTAAGCAATTTTCCATTTTGAAAATATACTCCAAAACGAAGCTTTGAGAACTAGGACCAGAGACAGGCGTCTTTCCTTCCTATCAACTACCTGAGGACAAGCCTCTCATTACCAAACTCCCCCTGACTCTCCCTGAAGCAAAGTCTACATAAAAGGCAGAGACAGATTTCTGGCCCTTCAGCCTAACGCAAAGGATCACCATCCCCCTTGGAAGGAGCGGACTTCCCCCTGCAGCTCAAGTGAGTTCTCAGTTCCTATTCTGTCCGGGAGCTCTGTGCACAGCAAGCCGTGGCCTCACCGTCAAGGGTGCCATCATGTTCCTCGTGGCTCATTTCTAGCAGGGGCTGTGGATCCCAGGGGAGCTGATCAGTCAGTGCGGCTTACAACTGTGGATGGTCCGGGGACCGAGGCCCGGGAGAGGGTGCGGAAACTGTCTTTAGGGGACCGCCACATCCTGGGGGTTCTTCTAGAGTATCAGGGCTATGCACAAGGGTTAAGGTTTTTTGTTTGTTTGTTTGTTTTGTTTTTTCCCTTTATTTATCATTCTATTATAAAACCAAGCCTGCATAATTTGAGGCCCACCTTCTCCCCACATAGAGCCTCATAACCACTTTGTGGTGAGGCGTCTTTGCAGTAATTCTCAGAGCATTCTGATGGAAAAAGAATGTTGAGCTGCTGCTAAATGCAACCTATTTCATTTCTGTGTGGGCTGCACGAAAGCATATTTCTCCTTTCTTGACTGGGTTCAATAATCTTTGTCTGGAAAACTAAAGATGGATATATAGACACCTAGCTGATGTTTATGGGTCTGCAAATACAGTAGCCAAACTTTTGATCAATCTTCCTAAGTCCCCAGGATTCATTAATTCTACCAATTGGCTGCTACAGTTTATGTTTGGAATATGTTTCCTTTGTCTTTTATTGTTTATTTATTTATTGTTCTTACTTTCAATGTTCCAAGTTTTTATTTAAATCTGAGTTATTAACATATAGTGCACTATTAGTTTCAGGAGTAGAATTTAGTGATTCATCACTTACATCTAACACTGAGTGCTCATCACAACAGGTGTCTTAATTAAAGATTAAACCTTCTTTAATCCCCATCACCCATCCAGCCAACCCTCTCTCCACCCACCTTCTCTCCACCAACCCTCAGCTTGTTCTCTGTCGTTAAGAATCTCTCATATGGTTTGCAAATGACATATCTGATAAAGAATTAATATCCAAAATCTATAAAGAACTTGTCAAACTCAACACCCAGAAAACAAATAATCCAGTTAAGAAATAAGCAGAAGACATGAATAGACATTTTTTCCAAAGAAGAAATCCAGATGGTCAACAGACACATGATAAGATACTCAACATCACTCATCATCAGGGAAAGGCAAACCAACACCACAATGAGAGACCACCTCACACCTATCAGAATGGCTAAAATTAACAATACAGAAAACAACAGGTGTTAGCAAGGATGCCGAGAAAGGGGAACCCTTTCTTACACTGTTGATGGGAATGCGAACTGGTGCAATGACTCTGGCGAACAGTATGGAGCTTCCTCAGAAAGTTAAAAATTGTACTAGTAGGCGTTTACCCAAAGGATACAAAAATACAGATTTGAAGGGGTACATGCGCCCTGATGTTTAAAGCAGCATTGTTAAAAATAACCAAATTATGGAAAGAACCTAAACATCCACTGACAGATGAGCAGATCAAGAAGATGTTTTATAAGAGTGGACATTCCTTAAAAAATTAAAAATAGAGCTACCCTATGACCCTGCAATTACACTGTTGGGCATTTACCCCAAAGATACAGATGTAGTGAAAAGAAGGGCCATATGTACCCCAATGTTCATCGCAGCAATGGCCACAATCGCCAAACTGTGGAAAGAGCCAAGGTGCCCTTCAACAGATGAATGGATAAAGAAGATGTGGTCCATATATACAATGGAATACTACGCCTCCATCAGAAAGGATGAAAACCCAACTTTTGTAGCAACATGGACTGATTGGAGGAGATTATGCTGAGTGAAATAAGCCAAGCAGAGAAAGTCAAGTATCAAATGGTTTCACTTACTTGTGGAGCATAAGGAGTAACATGGAGGACAGCGGGAGAAGGAAAGGAAATGTGACCTGGGGTAGATCAGAGAGGGAGATGAAGTATGAGAGACTTTGGATTCTGAGAAACAAACGGAGGGTCTTGGAAGGGAGGGGGTGGGGGGATGGGAGAGCCTGGTGGTGGGTACTGAGGGCACAAATTACATGGAGCACTGGGTGTGGGGCATAAACAATGAATCTTGGAACACTGAAAAAATAAAATAAATTATTATTTAAAAAAGGAAGATGTTGTATATATGTACACAATGGAGTATCACTCAGCCATCAAAAAGAATGAAATCTTGCCATTTGTAATGATGTGGGTAGAGCTAGAGCATATCACGCTAAGTGAAGTCAGTCGGTGAAGGACAAACCATAAGAGAGATTCCTTTATCTCTTATTAAGAATCAACCAATCAATTAATCGATTTACCAGTGTTCATTGGTCACCTCTCACAGCTGCGCTGATCTGTTAGATGTAGGACAGAGAGGTGTACTGAGCTAAGAAGGACATAGTTCCAACTAAGTCTGAAAAAATGAGTGACCTTCCTGTGCTTTGCTTCATCTGATGGCCACTACCGCACCTGTGATTGTCCTCCCTCTTCTTGGGACCTCGTACCAACATTTTTCAACACGTCTGATGATACTTACCATGTGCTTCATACATTCTATTAATTTGTGCACTTGTCTTACCTCTTTCCTGGACTACAGCTCCAAGAACTCTAATTCCTCCTGCATCCTCTGTAACCTCTGGCATGGGACCTAACACGCAGTAGGTCTCAAAATAGCAGATTATTTCATCAGCAATGCCCTCCCTCCTCAATTTTGACAGATGACATTTGTTTAACTGTCAAGTATAATTTACACCTGGCATTCTTGATTCCTTTGGAACATGACAATGAAAACATTCCTGATTCTTTTGGAACATGACAATGAAAGAACTGACTTCTTTCTTTGCACATCCATATTTTCTTTACATCATTTATTGATGATGATGATGATGATGATGATGATGATGTGTGTGTGTGTGTGTGTGTGTACGTAACAGTTCCCAGTGAAGCCAGTCAATTCTTGATTAACTTATTTTTGATTTTTTAAAAATTATATAAACTGTAGTTTAATTTCGAGAGCCCAAATTAAAATACAACACTGAAATTAAAGTAAGCCCACAGGAGTGCCATTAGTGTATTCAAGACCAAATGTTAATATTAGTGGTATTTACTAACTGAAATTTAAGAGTATTCATTCAAAAAATAACATGCCGTCCTCACTGCCTTAGACCAAAGATTTGGTTATAGAATATAAGAATATAAGTTATTTTAAATTTCTGTACTCTAATTAGATAGAAAAATCATTTCTTTTCTTCCTCCTGTCTCCTTTCTATTATATCTATATCATTTTAAGTAGAAAATCCATTTGAAAGAATTAATGGAATCCCGGGTCTTTCCTGAAGCTTGAAAAAGAACAAATCATCTTGATTTATGAAAGTGAAAAGAGATGCCAGGAGTTACAGACGCAGTGTGCCTACCTTCGGAGTGTAACTCACGCGTACATCAGAAAGTTGATTTGCTCCATCCACCTGCAAATGCCTTGGCACGAGCAAGGCAGTGGGATTCAATCAAAATGATTACATGGAGAACAGTTTCTATAAGAATTATCTGATCTCTTCATAGGAGAAAGCAGAGCCTATTTTTTTTCTTTGTAGAGGAGAGGAAGCCTCTTCTACAGACCTAATCTGGTTTGCTTTAGCATGACTTGAGATGTTGCCTTATGGAGGAAAGCAGAGTCCAGTTCGGGGTGACATTGAGCCTGCAGCCCTTGGGGTCCCTTGGGTCCCGAGGGCCAGTTAATAATAGACTGCCAAAGCTTCACCGTGCCTTGGATACCGCACAAATACCCCTGTTTTATAAATAAGGCAGCTGGGACCCACAGAGGGAAAGAGAACATACAGGGCAGTAGATCCAAACCTGGCTGCTCACCGCTCTTTCATTTCATTCAGCAGATGCTTACCGCACTCTCTGTGCTAGCAGACCACTCTCATTGTTGGGCATATGGCGGTGGTTCTGACAGCTATGGTTCTTACTGTTGTATATGCCCAGCACTAAGAACATTGCATGCTGATGGGCAGGGGATGAGTGACAAGGGAAGTGTGGGGAGGTCTGGGGAAGAAAGGCTTGAGATCTTGAGATCTGAAGGAGCTGTCCATTCAGGCTGCTGAAACAGACTACTGGGTAGTTGATAAACAATATTTCTCCTAGCTTTGGAGACTGGGAAGTCCGTGGTCGAGGCACCAGTAGATTTTGACTTTGGCAAGAGCCCACTTTCAGGTTTCCAGGTGGCTATCTGCTCACTGTGTCTTCACAAGGCAGAAGGGACCTGGGAGCTCTCCAGGACCTCCTTGATAAGGTCACTAATCTCATTCATGAGGGACCCACCCTCATGACCTAATCACCCCCAAAAGCCCCACCTCTAAATGCCATCACACTGGGGATAGATTTCAACATACAAATTTTAGGGGCATGTGACATTTGGTCTACAGGACTAGATGTGGGATGATCAAAGGGATGGGACAGGAACCATTCCAGACAAAGGGAGTGGTGAGAACACAGGCTCTAAGATGGAGAGGAGCTTGGGATGTTTCAGAGGTGGCCCAGCACAGCGAACATGGGGAAAAGGAAGGAGCTACGGTTGGAGGCGTAGGACACAGCCAGGACGTGTAAAGATTTATAGGTCATGGAAAGGGGTATGGATTTTTAAAAATTGTGACAGACTGTCAGCTCACCACCAAATTTAACTTTTTAAGAGGGCATTTTCTTTGTTTTTTTTTGTTTGTTTGTTTTGTTTTGTTTTGTTTTGATATAGATTGTTAGGATCAGGCTTCTGATGAGTCAGATGTGAAACTGAAGCAGCACGGTTACTGGCCAGTTCCTGGGGCTGCAAGTCGGCTCCTTCCACTGTACTAACGAATCTCTTGATAGCCTCTGGGCAAACACGGAAATGGGGGGCAGTGTTATGTATTAGACAAGGTAACCTTGGCCAAAGTTTAGCCACGCACAAAACAAATTTCACCTAAAAATAGTATGTGATCATCTTTGAGCAGACCGTGGCATAGGCTAGCTCAGTTTGGGAAAAAAAATGAAACCATCATGGCCTTCCATCCATGAAGCTGATGAATTTGACCCCTCCCGCTAGTCAGGCTGGTCGCCCCAGTAGGGTAGACCCAACTACACTTACGTCACCCCACACAGATGAGAATCTCTTCTGATTGCCCCACAGGCTGATAACCCAGGCAAGCAGTGAGTCAGCATCAGCCTTACAGAAACGGGACGAACGAGGACTACATGGGATGGATCTGGGGCTGGTGGCCCCCAAATTGCTTTCAGTGACCTCGCAGCCTAGGAGCTGGCTGGTTGTTGGCTGTCGTTGTTGTTTGACTTTAAGCAATCAGCCTCTCCCACTGGGGGTAAAATGACATGGGGGTACAGAACAGGGTCATCCCACACCTGGGGAAGGAAACGCATGACCTAAATGTTAACTGGCAGCCAGCCATCAAAGTGTTGCGGAGATTTCACAAGCACTCAAGGGCCTGGACCTTCCTAGCTGGTGGTTCAGACTCACATTAGAGCTCTCAACATCAGCACCACGAGACCTGCCTGGGAATGCTTGCTCGGCCTCCTCAAGAGCTGTGTGGGCTTAGATAAGTGCCTTGGCCTCTCGGGGTCTCATCTGGCTTCCATGGGCACTGGGAAAGGTAAACCTTGCCAACATCACAGGGCTGTGTTTCGAGTCCCGAAGGAAGTCATGTCTGTGAAAGGGATTTGGGAAGGACAGAGAGCCACATAAAATGTCTCATGAGGCTTTACGAGCTCTGGGAAGTGTGGGAAATCAGGAAGTTCATCAAAGAGTTGATATGGATGCTGAAAGGATCAAAAGGAAAACATCAGAGGACAGGCTGTAGGAACTGAGATCTATCCACGTTAGACAGGAGAGGTCGAGGCCGGGTCCAGCCGGGGACTGGTTCTTACTCAGAACATCATGACTAACTTCTTTCATGTCTCCTGAAGAGAAAACGAAATAAAATGCATAATAAAAAAGGGGGGCGGAGAGTGTTTTCTAGCCCTGAAGAATGAATGTCTTGCAAGCATGTTCAATACCAGAACGTGTTACTAAAGCAAGTTTGGTAATTTTTTCTCTAATGGCCTTACAGGAGATTTGTACCTGAGTGTGGGTGGCTTAAACGTGATTCTGACTGAAGATAAGGGAAGCTACTACACTACAAAGGAGCTTTTCCTTTCTTTCTTTCTCTCTCTTTCTCTCTCTCTCTCTCTCTCTTTTTTTTTTTTTTTTTGGTTTTGCTACATGAAGACAGGCAGTTTTGTTCATGGATGCATTCCAAGCACCCAACACGGTACCTGGTATGCCGTAGGTACTTAATAAATCTTCACTGAATGGATTAACAGAAGCCCAGGGCTTGTCCCCGCATTTGAAAGCAAGACCGACCCATTGCTCTGTATTCCCTTGCTCTTCCGTTCCCCTACCTGAGCCGCTCTGTCCCTGGCCTGTCCTGGGCCGACCTCCTAAGTCCCAGCAGCAGTGGCTTTCAAACACCAGGGAATTCACAGAGCGGAGGGGGTCAAACCCACTCCTGTTCGGCTTGCACCACCGAGCTTTCACCTGAGGTATAGACTGGGCTTCCTGACATCACCTTCTCTTCTTTCGGTCTGGAGCTGCTATTATACAACAGGGTCAAGATGGGAAGCCTGAAGCATGGGAAAGGCGAGGAAATATGTAAGTCTTCTCTTAAGCTAGCTTCACCTGAGGATTTCCGAGTAACAGACGAAGGGACTAAAATGGTCATTTTGGCCATCTATCTTCTGTGTTTCTTGTTTCAGAAAATCCAAACAGAGAGAAGAAAGGATCTAAATTGTTCTGGTTTTCCTCTTTTTGAGATTCCCATGGGCTATTGCCTACATAATCATTTTTTAAAAAAGATTTCCTTTATTTGCGAGTGAGAGCATGGGCAGGAGGAAGGGCAGAGGGAGAAACAGACTCCTCACGGAGCAGGGAGCCGGACCTGCGATCTGCAAGGGGCTCGATCCCAGGTCTCCAGGATCATGATCTGAGCCAAAGGCAGCTGCTTAACCATCGGAGCCGTCCAGGTGCCCTAACTAACTGCATTTTTAAAGAGCAAACGTTCTAATTCTAAGAGGCTGAGAGTTGCCAGGTTTCTGGGGAGGCTCTGATTATGTGCTTCCAAGGGCCACTGACTGAATTATTCTGCTACCCACTGGTGATCACTGTAACCACAATACTCTCGCAGGCACTGCAGCCCTTGAGCAGAAACATACATTCTAGTTAATTATTAGGATAAAAGAAGTCGCGTGACCACGTGTTGAGGACTCTATTTAACATCAGGGAAGCAGAGCTGCCGAGGACACATTCCAAAGGCCCCAAACCTCTGGGGGACATGTTCCCCAATCCTATCTTCAGATGAAGAGGAGTACACAGATCTGGGCCACCTTCCAGTATGCAGGATGGAGGCAAGCGACCGCTCTGAATTCAAGGCCTCAGGATGGGTGGGCAAGCAAACGGGTGAAAAGCTCAGTTGAATTGTTGATGCCTCGTCCCTGTGCTGAAATCATGGACCATCACCTCCTCCTATCCCACCCCAGTGTACATCCAGCTCTATCACTAAAGATCGGCAACCTGCACGGTTGCTCTGGGAGATGACGATTGGCTTTGAAGGGCCTGCCCTGCTTTTCAGAACGTGTTCTTAATTTTCTCCCTTTGATCACCACGGTACTCTGGCAGAGGGCGGCTGAGGCAGGGGTGCCTAGGGCCACTGTGAAGATGACGAACCCGAGGCTCAGAGATGTTAAGTGGCTTGGGTGGGTCCTCGGAGCATCGGTGGACACAGAATGGAGTCACACCGCTGGGGTTCACATCTTGGCACCTCCACTTAAGTAGCTCTGTGGCTTAGGTTTCTGTGACTCAGTTTCTTCATCTGTGAAGTGAGAAGACTAGTGATATCTGCTTCATGGTATGGTTGGTCGACTAAAAGGGAAGACAACATCGCAGAGTGCTTAGTACCTCCAGTGCTTGGTCAGTATTAGCCATCATTATCATTAAGGATACTATTATCATGGAGAGAGACATCACAGGACCTGATTCTCAGTCCTCCCGGGGCTTTCCCCACTACACAGTGATTCCCCACGGCCATGGTTCAGCCATTTCCCCTCTTTCCAACCCCTTTCTTCTGCCCTCACCACCTTCCTCCTTCAAGACACTGAAAACTCGAACTCTCTTTCCAGACACCGTGGCCTTCGTGGTTGCTACTTAAAAGTCTGGGCTGGCTTGAGGGAACACGACGTCTCTATATCTTTGTGGCATATGGTTAAGAAGTATCATCAGATATGGGCGAAGAATGGCCTATCTCCCGAGCTGCCACGCATGGCCTGAGTGAGGCGAGTAGAGGAGGCCCTCCGAGCAACAACCACCGAGCCAAGATAATGTGCCCAGTCCGTGGCAGAGGAACTGGAAAGGAGGGTCTTGGGGCTCCTTACCCTGAGTCCCTTCCGCTCCCCAGCTCCCTGCATTGTCCTGCATCTGTAAGCGGTAGGCCAGCGGAGGGAAGAGTCAGGAAAGATTGGAGTCTGGCCTGAAAAGGGCTTCTGAGTTGATGTCTCCCCAGAGGTCCTCACTCTGGGCTGCCGCTGCATCAGTGGTAGGTACTGTGCTGAGGACAGATGGTGGCAGCTTGGAAACTTCTGGTTTAAATTGTCCCCAAAGGCCTTGTCTGAAAAGAAGCCCTTCAGACGGTGTTTTTTGGGGTCCTTGTCCTCGCCCGTAGCCCAACATCTCCTGGAGAAATCCTTAGACATATAATGTAGTGGGCTGAGGAGAATTAGTTAATCAGGAGCTCTCTGATGAGATAGTATATGCAAATCTTAGATGGGCCAGGCCCCATTCCTCTGGATGGAGTTGAAAACGTAACAGCATAGAGACTACATAAGACAAAGCAGGGGCGAGTCCCGTCCCCCAGGTTACATGAAAGCTAGGAATGCTTCTCACAGAGCCCTGCCTGCAAATTTCACAGGTCACTCGCTAACCCACTCTCCCTAAATTTTAGATTTCTATCCCACACTTCTAAATCTCCTTGGAAAAACACCAGTATTATCATTATGCATTTTGATCTTCCTGGGGAAAAAAAGGTGTCATGTCCATTAGGTTACTATTAATGTGGAACTTGGCTTTTGAAGTTTGGACGACTCTTTCCACGAGGGCATGGCTTGTTATAAATTGTGTGCCAATAATCGTTGCTTTCTGGGTAACTTTTCTCCTTACAGCCGAAACCTGAAACTCCTCAGTAATACTATCATCATTATTCGTGGAAGCTGGAAGTCTGAATTTGGAAATAAATATCACAAATGCTTCATACATCAGTATTGGGCGCAGAGCTATCCTCTTTGCTTTTATCTGCTGGGGTTGCGCTCTATCACGTGATGCACGTGAGCGATGCGGGCTTCGGCCACTGAGGGAATAGGGTTTGTATTCTGGCTCCACAACTTCCCAACTGGGTGAATGTGGGGAAGCTCTGTATCTTCCTGAGCCTTAGTTCCCTCATCTGTGAAATGGGATGTAACAGCCTGCTTTTGCAAGATGGTTGGAAGAATAAAGCCATGAACCTAGAACAATATAGTATAATGTCTATCTACAAAGTAGATATTCAGTAATGATAATTTAAAAGCTAACAATTAGTGAGTCCTTATTATGTCCCCAATGGTATGCTGTGTTTTTCATAGATCACTGTATTTATCAGATACGTTATAATTATCTTTTTTTTCTTTTTATAGATGAGTAAACTGAGGCACAGAGAAGTTATATAAGTTGTTTAAGAACACATAGCCAAGTAGTGTCAGAATTTAAACCCAAGGCTTTGGATTTGAATCCAGGCCATCTGGGCCTCCAGAGCTCATAATCTTAACCATGGAAATGGTGGCCATTCTTGTCAAGATTATTAAATTGAAATATGAAGTGTTTTTTTTGTTGTTGTTGTAAATGCTGTAAAGCAATTATTCTGACAACCAGATGCAGTGAGTGGCCCTGTCCTTTTCTCAACATAAAAACAAAGCTTCTGTAGGAAGTCTGATATTATTTGGAAAAAGGAAAATTGCTTTCCATAACCTGGTAATGTAAGCAGGCTAGAGATATGTGTATCGAAAAAAAAAATCCAGGAATCCCCTAGTTACAGTGAACTTCATTTTTAGTACATTTAAATGTATAAGCTGAAAGACTTAACATTTAAAGGCATTAAAAAAAAAGGGTGGTTTGGAATGGAGGTTTTACTTTGAGCCTTTGTGACCAAACTGAGAGACCATCGCTTATTAACCTGGACCCTGGACTGATATGTACCTTGTCTTCAACAACTGTGATAAACGATGCCCTGATTTTCTTCTTATTTTTTTGCCAGCAGTGGTAAAGTGATCAGTAGGTTTGACAGGATGTGTTTCTACTAGAGAGGCTGCACTTCTCCTGTTTATTCATTTTCAATGGGATAAAATTCACTTGGTCTGTCATTTCTTGATTGAGAAATAGACAACTAAGGAATGTTATTTCATTAAGACTGTCACTGAAACACGATACTGATGTCAATGAGCATTTCTGCCTATGTTCTCTCTTCCTGCTGAAACCTTGTTGGCATGTTCTCCCTCGTTTGCAGAAGCTAAGTGGTAAAAAAAAAATCGCAAATGTTAAAATTATAATGCCATTGTCATTAGCCAGAAAAGATAATAGCAGAGAAAAAGGAGAGATCTTGTAGAGCTTAAGATCTCTTAGGAGTTGGGGGAAGAGTATGATTTGGGGAGGGGCTTCCAAGGAGTCTCCTTGTGGAGGCTAACCCTGAGCCCCTGTTCACCACGAATGGAAGGCGGCCTAGAGGTTTCCACCTGCATTGGCCTTTCTCTATTCTGCGAATACAGTCTGCTTCCCCCACCTTGGGGTCTTTCTATACGTGTTTTTTTCTCCTGGGAATGCTTTCCCCACTGAACTTTCCTCAATCCTTGCTCATCCTTCAGATCTTGGTTTAGAGAAGACTTCTTTAACGTTCTAGGCTCTGTTGGGTCCTTTGGCCTTTTCCTGGGGTCAAACACTGTTGTTCGTGATTGTGTATCTGTGTGATTGACTGCCAGCTCCATGGGGGCAGGAACCAGGCCTGGTTTTAGGCACCACGGCATGTCCAGGCTTTGGCCTAGTGCTTGAAATGTAGCAGGTGCTCAAGAAATATCTGTTCACAGGTGCTTTGGTAGCACATATAGTAAGAAATATGTGTTGACTTACTGATGGTTCACCCTTTAGGGTGGGCTGAGTACCCCTGCTTAAGCCAGTGCTACTGGTGTTACAAAATGAGAGCACAGGGGTCTTACTTCCTCCTCGCCAGACAATTTGTGCCAACAAGATACAATTTCAATTGTAATCCTCCTCTTAGCCTTCCCAGTAGCGCTGATTGGCCTAATCTGTGCGTGGTTTACAGTCTCTGGGATTACCAGATGCCTAGTAAGATGCTGAATGCAGGGAATCATTTATCAGTTTTCCCAGCACACAGGGGCACCTTTAAGAAAGGCTTGGCGGCATGGCAGAGGTGGCAATCAGCCTGATTTTCACTGAGATGCACATGTCCTGTGCCATTTGCGTTCAGATCCATAATGTCATGTGTGTCTGCAGTTAGGAGCAATTCTGACATCCCTTTGATGTCCACTCCAGTAGCTGGATGAGAGTGGGAATGAGTGAAAAGGCTATTACAATAGGATTGGCCTCTAATGATGTTAAAAATATTTCTTAATAAATCAAAATGCAAATGTTACCACATTATTTGTGGTGTGCCTCATGGCTCATTGTGATTCTCAGTGCACTCACGGTGGGGGGTGGGGGGGAGAAAGCTAGAAGCCACTTACAGAAAGGACTCTGAGGGCTAGGCTAGAAGCCTCAGGCTGCCAGCCTTGCTTTTCCCTCCCACCCACTTGCAGGGGCAAGTCCACAAGATGCTCCTCTCCTTGCCCTTTTACTTTTTGGGTCTGGAATTCAGGACGAAGCACATCTGAATCTGGTATTAGTAATCCTGACGCATCTTGGACTGCCCCATTTACTTGTGCATTTTGACAACTCTATTTTAAAGAAAGACATTTATTTGTTTAGGGTTTTTTTCAGGTTTTTTTTGGGGGGGTGAGTTAAGAATCAATTTATTTGTGATGGTTGGCTCCTTCAGTTTTTTGATCAGTAAGTTCAAGTGCCTAAACGTAGAGGCCTTGGTACATTTTCATCCTAATTGCCCTGTTCCCTCTTCCTTGCTTCTCTCCTCCCCAGCACAGTAGGGGATCCGTAAACACCTGTGGAGTATTTCCTGTCTCTCCCTCTTTCTTTCCTCACTCCCTCCAGGAACGATACTCTGCGCTTGACTTCTCCTATTACAGGGACGATTAGTATGCTGGTTCTGTGCCAATCTGCTTACGCCATCCACAACATAGGTCTAGAGAGCCCAAGAATCCTAATTCTGTCTTCACCTTGGGGAGCGGTGTGCCTCCGTGAGGGTCCTGCAGCCTTTGCCCTTTGAAAGCTCTGATCTCAGCTTTCCTCTCCTCAGAAATGCCAAAAAAATAAATTAATTAAAAAAAAATAGATGAAGTTGGCAAAGGTGACCTGTTTCTTCTCTAGTCGCGGAACTGGCCTTTCAATCCTCAAAGAGCTGTTCCCTTTCCCGAGCTAGGTTTTCCCCGCCGAGAGAAGGAGGTACCGACCAGAGAGCACTGTACTTGGGGCCAGAAGATCCGGATGCAAGTTTGAACACCACCACTTATCAGCTGCGTGAGTTTAGGCAAGTCACTTTAGCTTTCTTACTACTTATCACGGAGTGGCTGGCTTGAAATGAGTATGCCATTAGCATTCTTTAAAAAAGAAGAAAAAGAAGGTGGTTGTTACAGGAAGTATCTACTGACCCGTTTCCAGGAGAGGTTCAAAGGAGGGCCTCCCAGGACTGGCCCCAGGTGCCCTCCCTGCAGTCTGCGGAGGCTCAAGGCCGCTATTGACCACCCCTGCCCCAGTCCATCCCAGGCACACCGCGGGCTAGACAGGGTGTAGCTCTTGAGGGAGGTTTGAGTTGTTGGAAAGCTCCGGATAATTCCAGAGGGTCAGTCACTCCCACTTACTCTCATGCGCTTGTCAAACGGGCCTGGCAAGCCCGCCTCTCTTCGGTGGGGACCCCTTCCCGGCCTAACCCCCAAAGTCAGCCTCCTCCTCCGGGAAGGGTAGTAGTAGCCGAGGACCACAAGTCTCCCCTATGCCAGGGCCGCCCCCGACCTGGGTCCTGCCCTCTGCGTCCTTCTCAGCCGGCGCTCGGGCGTCCAGGAGCTCCCCCTCCGGGCGGCGCAGGGTGGCCGCCGGCGGGGTTGGCAGCTGCGCCCGCCGCGGGGCGGCCCCGGAGACTCGCCCGCCCATGTGCGTGGAGAGGAGCGAAGATCTAGCAGTCGCCGCGCCCGCGCCTGCTGCGTGCGTGTGGGTGCCTCACCTCCGAGGCCGGCGGGGGCCGTAGCCCGAGTCCCGCTGCCACGACCCACATTTGCATAATTTGGCTCCCCTCCCTTCTTTCGGACTCAAGGCTGGAGATGCGAGTGGGGCTCCCCTCCGAGGCGTCGTCTTGCCCGTGGTCAGCGCGGGGGCCGCGGGACCGGCCGGAGCGCAGGCGGAGTGGGCTGGCGCACGTGGTAAGAGCGCGGCTTTTCTTTTCTTTCTTTCTTTCTTTCTTTTTTTTTTTTTTAAATAAGAAATGGGACTTTACACCGAGGGTGGAATATCTACAAGGGCGCTAACGTCGCTGCGATTTCCTTCCTTTCCCTTTTATTTTAATCTCTAATTAGAAAAAGAGCGCGCACTGCGAGCGGTAAACTTTCCCAAATTTTTTCTGGGCGTTTCAAGTCAGGAAGGTGGCCGGCCGCCCGAGAAGACGACTTCGCGGCGGGCAGGGGGAGCCACGACGCTGGGGCGGAGGAGCAGAAGCCGCTGCCGGCCTCCCGGGGCCCTGACCGGCGCGCGCGGGACCGGGCGGGAGCCGGCTGGCTGCGGCGGCGGCCACGGCAGGTGAGCGGCGGCAGAGCCGCCTGCAGCGCCGCGCTTCCTCCACGGCGTGGCGTCGTGGCTCTCGCCCGCCGGGGCCCCCACGAGGCTGGGGCCGTCCTGGGCCGGGGCCGGGGGCGGGGAAGGGCCTGGCCGGCCCGGGCCCCAGAGGCTGCCCCCGCGCTCAGTCCCAGGTCTTGGCGGCCTTGGGGAGGGACTGAGCCAGGCAGGCGGCGGCGTGCCGGCTTGGGCGCCTGGGACCAGCTTTCCGCGAGGCCGGGACCGAGCCGGGAGCGCTGCGGCTGTGGCCGGGAGGCGGGAGCGGTGCGTGCAGCGAGCCAGAGCCCACGCTTTCTGGACCTCTGAAAAGTTTTTTAAAAAATTGCTTTGGGAACCAAACAGGAGGGTTACCATCCGGGACAGTTTTGTTGTTGTCGCTGTTGCTTTTTTACTCGAAAAGGGAAACGCGTGTGGGGTGATGGCGGCTCGAAATTGGCGTTAGCGACGCTGTTTGCTGTCACTCGGGACCTCGCTGGGCTCCCCGAGCTGGCTCTTGGCGAGGCAAAGCAAGGAGATTCTTCCAAATGTGCGTGTTGTGGAGTAGGACTCGGGGGCGGGCGGGGGGTACGGCCCCCGCCCCCAGTGTAGGCGCTGGGGGGTCGGGGGCGGCGGGTTCGGCAAGAGAAGGCGAGGAGGGGTGTCTTGGCAGAGCATCCTGTGCCGCAGCCCCCGGCGCGCGCCTGGCGGCCCGAGCGCCCCGGCGCGCTGTCAACAGGGAGGTGTGTAGCGTAAGGTGTGCGAGTGGGTGTGTGAAGAAGGCAGCGGGGGCGGGAGTGTGTGTAGCGGAAGTGGAGCGTGTGTGAGTATAAAAGTGTGTGTGCGTGTGCGTGGCGGGGCAGGGTGAGTGTCCAAGCCTCCATCTGGACGCCCCCACACAGCCGACCGCCCAGACGCGCCGGGAAGGGCGCCCGCTCCGCGCAGCAGCTGAAGGGGGGCGGGGAGCGCGCGGGCAGAGGAAGGAGGGTGTCTCCGGCTGAGGATTTCTCTCGAAGCTCGCCGCAGTTATTCTGCTCCTCCTAGGGTCTACCTCCCCCTCCAGCCCCAAGATGCCCGAAATACTTAAACAAACAAACAACCCCAAACCTGTTCCGTTTTCGCTCCTGTATAAATAGAACAGACTTTCCAAAAAAGCAATACCGCATTCACTCTTATCACCAGCCACTTCTTTCCACCAAGTAATTCAGAAAAAAACAGTCAGCTTCCGTGAATGCATGCAGCTTTTTTTTTTCGTCGCTGCCTCCTTTTGCTTGCGGTTTTGAGCTGCCAAGAAAGTGAGTAGGGGTTTGACTGTAGCGTCTCGGCTCCACTCGGTTTCTTTCCGAAGTTTAATTTTCCGGAATGGCTCCCAAACAAGGGCTGGGGAGGCGGAGCCGCCGGCACCGGATCTTCGCCTTTTTTGGAAAGTCCCGGAGAACCGGAATTCCTCCCCGCCCGGGGAGGCCTCGCCGCAGCTTGGACCCGCAAGCTCTACCCGGGTGGCCTGAGCCAGACTCGCGGCGCACCCACTCCCCGGTGGGTCCTGCGCCCGGTATAGGGCCTGGGGCTCGGGCCGCGCGCCCTAGACCCCCGCGATTCCACGCGGTCTGAGAGCCGGGAGTCGCGAGCCCGGCGGAGCCCGCGCTGCCGAGCCCGTATGCAAATCGGCCATGTGACGGCGAGAAGCCGCCTGGCCCAGCCCTGTTCCTCAGTCCATATATGGGCAGCGACGTCACGGGCATTGAGGACCTGCCCATAAATACTTACAGCAACACTTTCCGTCTAACCGAGAGAGCAGCAATTGATTAATAGCTCGGCGAGGGGACACACTGACTGTTATAATAACACTACACCAGCAACTCCTGGCTTCCCAGCCGGAACACAGGAGAGAGTCAGTGGCAAATAGTCATTTTTACGTCTTTCTTAGGAAAAAACCAGCAACTTGTTTGCTAGTTTTATTTCTGTTGGATTTTTTTTTTTTTTTTTGTGGTTGCTTTTAAGCGTGGAGGGCAAAAGGAGATACCAACTTAGACTCAGTCCAAACCCTCTCCAAAACGGCTTCTCTGACGCTCCAGGTAGAGAGGGAGTTGGGTCTCCAGGTTGTGCGAGGAGCAAATGATGACCGCCAAGGCCGTAGACAAAATCCCAGTAACTCTCAGTGGTTTTGTGCACCAGCTGTCTGACAACATCTACCCGGTGGAGGACCTCGCCGCCACGTCGGTGACCATCTTCCCCAATGCCGAACTGGGAGGCCCCTTTGACCAGATGAACGGAGTGGCCGGAGGTAAGTCGCATGTCCCCTTCGCGGCCGGGACCCACGCGGCTCGAAGGTGGTGGGTGGGGTGCGGTGCGTGTGCAGGACTTGGAGGAGAGGGTTGGGGCGCGAGGTGGACAGTGTCGACCGAACGGGGTGCAGGAGAAGCCCGCGGGAGCAAGGACCCTATCTCTGGAGCTGGGCGCGCGGGCAGATGCACCAGGTCGTCAGCAAGCCGGCGTGTGTGCGCCGCGGCGCGCCGGGCCCCCGGGGGCTAAGAGTAGAAGAGGCGCCCCACCGGGCGTCGGGCTTGTGCCGGCTCGTGGGCCGGCGGTACCCAGGCCTCCCTTCTCCCGGGGCAGGGACAAAGTGACGAGAAAGTTCGGGGTTCCGGAGGAGAGCTGGAGAACCGAGCGGCGGAGAAGCGCCATAGGAAAGCGCCCGCCGCTCCTCCCGGGCAGAACAGACCCCGGGAGAAATCTCCCAGCGCGTTCCGGGAGCGGCCAGAAGGAGCGCCCCCACCTGCGCGCCGCCTGCGAAGTTGAGGGGGTTGGCGAGGCGGGAAGGAGGAGGAGGAGGGCGGGCAACGGCGGGAAGCGGCCCCCTAGCTGCCGAAGGAGGCCCGCGGGGGCACGGGCGCCGCTGGTTTCCTTGGCGATGCGGTGGAAAGTGGTCCCCCGCGGCCTCCGCTCCTTCCTCGAAGCTCCGCCACCGGCCTTGGGCTGGGGCGTGCGGGTGTTGGAGGAGACTGAGAAGGTTGGGAAGAGAAGGAAACCGATAGACTCCTTACACTGCAGCGCCCCATACCCTCCAGCAGCCGTCAGCTGTAGCGCAGCGGGAGAGGCAGGGAGGGAAGGCACCGCGGAGGGGTGCCAGGAAATCTCTGATCTCTTTCTCAGGCTCCCCTCTCTGGGATCAGCCTCCTAGTTAGTGTCTGCCGTGGAGCCCCAGACGTGGGACCCCCCAGACAAAGGAGAGGAAGAGAAGTTCCAGGCAGAATGGGGGATTGTAAATATTGTTGTTGCTATTATTGGGTGTTTTTATTGGGGATGAGAGCCACAGATGGCTGTGGGGGGGGGGGGTTGGGAGTAGCTCATCCTGGCTTTCCTGGAGGTAGTGTGAGTCCCAGACTGTCACTGGCTCCGAGTGGGATCTTGGGCTACCCTCTTCTTACTGTCTTTGGTCCGCAGTTTTCCCACCTGTTGGACTCTGCGCCAGCTCTACTGTGCTATGGTCTTGGGATTTGGGAATGGACCTAGGTTTAGAGGGGATGACAAGGGAATCTTGGCTGCACTGTCATTGCCCCACCTCCACTCTGTTCCCTCCCCAGATGGCATGATCAACATTGACATGACTGGAGAGAAGAGGTCCTTGGATCTCCCATATCCCAGCAGCTTTGCTCCCGTCTCTGCACCGAGAAACCAGACCTTCACGTACATGGGCAAGTTCTCCATTGACCCCCAGTACCCTGGCGCCAGCTGCTACCCAGAAGGCATCATCAATATTGTGAGTGCAGGCATCCTGCAAGGGGTCACGTCCCCAGCTTCGACCACAGCCTCGTCCAGCGTCACCTCTGCCTCCCCCAACCCACTGGCCACAGGACCCCTGGGCGTGTGCACCATGTCTCAGACCCAGCCTGACCTGGACCAGCTCTACTCTCCACCGCCACCGCCTCCTTATTCTGGCTGTCCAGGAGACATCTACCAGGACCCCTCAGCATTCCTCTCAGCAGCCACCACCTCCACCTCCTCCTCTCTGGCCTACCCACCACCTCCTTCCTACCCCTCCCCTAAGCCAGCCACGGACCCTGGGCTCTTTCCCATGATCCCAGACTATCCTGGATTCTTCCCACCACAGTGCCCGAGAGACCTACATGGTGCAGCTGGCCCAGACCGCAAACCCTTTCCCTGCCCTCTGGACTCCTTGCGAGTCCCTCCTCCACTCACCCCACTCTCCACCATTCGCAACTTTACCCTCGGGGGCCCCAGTTCTGGGGCCACAGGGCCAGGGGCCAGTGGAGGCAGTGAGGGACCCCGGCTGCCAGGCAGCAGCTCAGCGGCCGCCGCCGCCTATAACCCCCACCACCTGCCGCTGCGGCCCATCCTGAGGCCTCGCAAGTACCCCAACAGGCCCAGCAAGACCCCAGTGCACGAGAGACCCTACCCGTGCCCAGCAGAGGGCTGTGACCGCCGTTTCTCCCGCTCTGACGAGCTGACCCGGCACATCCGAATCCACACGGGACACAAGCCCTTCCAGTGCCGGATTTGCATGCGCAACTTCAGCCGCAGCGACCACCTCACTACCCACATTCGCACCCACACTGGCGAGAAGCCCTTCGCCTGTGACTACTGCGGCCGCAAGTTTGCCCGGAGTGACGAGAGGAAGCGCCACACCAAGATCCACCTGAGACAGAAGGAGCGCAAAAGCAGTGCCCCGTCCTCAGCGGTGCCCGCTGCCTCCACGGCCTCATGCCCCGGGGCTGCGCAGGCTGGGGGGCCCCTGTGTGGCAGCAGCAGCGGCACTCTCGGTGGAGGGTCCTTGGCCCCTTGCTCCTCTCGGACCCGGACACCTTGAGACGGAACTCGGGGTGACACATCAGCTCCCTGAGGCCCCCAAGGCCCTTCATCCCCTGATGCACTCGAGCTGTACAAAAAACACTAGCCGCCCCCCCCCCCCCCGCCCCTCTCTCCCTTCCCGGGCGGAGGGCCTTGGTGGAGCCCGGCACTGCCCCCTTTCCACCTCGAAGCAGGCAGGTCCTTCCCGAAACTTAGCCCACTTTAGTCTCTCTTGGGTGAGTTGACTCTCACCCCAAGGTAATAAATGGGGGTTGGGTGGGGGCCCCTGGCCTACAGGGCTGAGACCTGACCCTGCTTTAAAGGGTTGTTGGACTAGGTTTTGCTTCCCCTGCTCTCGTATTTTGTCCCATGACAAGATTTGACTCTGGATGTCAGAGTCGATGGGAAACTTCCTACAGTAGGTTGGGAGATGCTGCTCCCTTCAGGTGGGAGCAGCAGAAAGAAGTCAAGCTGATGTGCACTTTAAGGCTTGGGACTGATTTGGGGATGCTGTACAGTGAATGAAGCATGGCCTTTATGCGGCATTCTGGGGCCCTAGAACAGTGAATCAAAGCTTATCTAGTCGTTCCACCCCTTTAAGCAATATGTATTATAAACTCAGAGAATGGAAGTGCAATGCGATGGGAGGGACATAGCAATATCGGCTCCTTTTTGAGTTGTTTGAGAAATGTAAAGACTATTTTTTCAGTGTATATCCACTCAGATTTTGTGTATTTTTGATGTGCACTGTTCTCCAAGTTCTGAACCTTTGGGAAAAAAAAAAGTAAAGCATTTATGATCTCTTGCAATGAGTCAGAGGTTAACTTATTTAAAGGGGGATGTACATATATTCTCTGAAACTAGGATGCATGCAGTCGTGTTGGAAGTGTCCTTGGTGCCTTGTGTGATGTAGACAATGTTACAGGGTCTGCATGTAAATGGGTTGCCTTACTATGGAAAAAAAATATCACTCCCTGGGTTTAGTATGGCTGTATATTTCTGCCTATTAATATTTGGATTTTTTTTTAGAAAGTATATTTTTGTATGCTCTGTTTTGTGACTTAAAAGTGTTACCTTTGTAGTCAAATTGCAGATAAGAATGTAAATAATATTACTGGAGCTGAATTGTTTGGTTATTAGCTCTTAATAGTTGTGAAAATATGATTTATTCTAACACGAAAACCACTAACTGAAGTTCAGATAATGGATGGTTTATGACCGTAGTGTAAATAAATACTTTTCAACAATATCTTTGCTGCAGAAATCATTTATGAAAGATTTCCTGGGCAGGAACTCCATGGTTATCCAGTGGGTTTTAGTGCTTTGACGAAGCCAGGATCTCCAAGTTTTCTCTGCTGGCCTTTCAACACCAGCCCGCTCACCTCCAAAGCAATCTCCATTCATAATCAAACAGCAGTGTTCTGGGGATTTCCCCCATGCATTAGTGTAAAAGTGGGGAGGCGTTGTTTTGACTCATTGTTCCGTCCTCTGTAACAGCCTATAGCTTCTCTGGGCTCCTGAGTGGGCTCTGGAAAATAAATACTTACAAACAAGTGCCCACTCGGAGACTACACATTTGTGGCTCCTTTCAGAACCCTGACCAAGGCCAGGAACTCAGACGAGATGTGGCTTTGTGGAAAGTGTGGTGGCGTGGTCAAGCTGGAAATGACTTTTAGGTTCCAGGATTAGTCTCATGACCACAGAAAACTTTTTGAAAAATGCTATCACCTCTTCTGATCAAAAATGCACTCAGACACTGCTGAAGACAGCATTAATGGGTCGCCAAAGGAATTACCCCAGGACTCATTTCTCTCTAGTCTTCTCCCCGATACCCCTATTTGGAAGGATCACTAATCCGCCATAGGTTTGGTGGGTCTAGAGACTATCAAAATACCCAGTTCATTAGATAAGATAGGTGTACAGCATCCTAAGAATATCTCAAAGACACACTTTAATAGGTAATTAAATAGGCAAATTAAATAGGCGTATATGGGCCCCCATGGTACTGGATAATGGTTTGCAAAAAAATACACTAGAGGGTTTATTTTACTGCAAGACTTTTGTAGTGATTTTAAAATACAAATTGACTAAAAGAAGTTATCTTTGGGCTGGGTCTCTGTGAAGTTATCTGTACTCTAATATTGGGTCTCAGTATCATTTAAGTTCTCTCATGCCGTCTGGAGCCTCACACAAGTGTAACCTGTTGGAATGCCCACGGTCCAGCAGCAGCATGTGAAGAATGTCATGTTCTTTGCCACCGTCAGCCCCCTTCATACGTGGCTGATGACTGACGGCCTTTATTTCAGAACAGCACACTGGTGACAGCTACTTTTTGCCCTTCAGAGCACCAGAATTTTGAGAACTTGTGGAAGTAATTAATCCTTTTATTTCCTCTCTCTCTGTATTTCTTTTCTTTTTTTTTCTTTTTAAGATTTTTATTTATTTATTTGACAGAGAGAAACACAGCTAGATAGGGAACACAGGAAGAGGGACTGCGAGGGAGAAGCAGGCTTCCGACCGAGCAGGGAGCCCGATGTGGGACTCAGTCCCGGGTCTCCGGGATCATGACCTGAGCCAAAGGCAGTCGCTTAACCAAGCCACCCAGGCACCCTCTTTCTTTATTTCAAAGATGCACAATACCCCTTTCTGTAACTACGAAATAAAAGTATCTAAACTGAAGTGCCAGGCTGTTCTAGTAACTGGTATTATTCCATTAGATTTTTATTTCCTAGTTTGTCAGTATTACCATCCTTGCTTGGCCAATTTTGTTAAAATATGTATAAAATAATGCCACATTTTGATATTTATATTTTTAATGAATACTTCCCCTGCCAAAATTTCATGTATTAAAAATACAGCACACCTAAGTTTGTTTGGTTTTTTTTAGCACACCTAAGTTTTTATAAGGTCTAGAATTTTCTTGCCAATTTAAATTTCAGAACACCTTTAATCAAGATAATGTAAACAACTTTTTACAAAGCAGGACAAAAAATGTTTTGTTTTGTTAAAGACTTGGGGGTTTTTTTTAGATTTTTGAGAGAGAGATCACAAGCAGGCAGCAGGGCAGGCAGAGGGAGAGGGAGAAGCTGCCTCCTGATGAGCAGGGAGACTGATATGGGACTCCATCCCAGGACCTTGGGATCATGACCTGAGCCTAAGGCAGACACTTAACGACTGAGCCACCCAGGTGCCCGAGAAGTCATTTTAAAAAGGGTAAAGGGGTAAGATTAAGTATTTTGATAACTAATTGGTTAATCATTTTCACCTTGATGGGGGCTTGAAGTGGCATAACATACCATAAGGAACATATCTTGGTGTTTTTTTTTCTTCACAATTTGGTGGCTTTTACTTGATTTTAACATGTTACATCATTTTTTTGACATACAGAGATCACAGGTAGGCAGAGAGGCAGGCAGAGAGAAAGGAGGAAACAGGCTCCCCACTGAGCAGAGAGCCAGATGCGGACCTCGATCGATCCCAGACCCTGAGATCATGACCTGAGCTGAAGGCAGAGGCTTAACCCACTGAGCCACCCAGGCGCCCAAACATGTTAATCATTTTTTAATCAAATTTTACTTTCACGCTGAAACATTCAGGGTACTGTCATGCAGTATGTCATATTTTACTTTGCTCAAGAAACAAAGCACATAAAGCTAAGTCTGCTCCTTCTTACATTCAATATGCTTATTTATTTCTGGTAGTACAGCAGATACTGGGGATTCTTATTAAAAATAAACTTCTTGGGGTGCCTGGGTGGCTCAGTCTGTTAAGCATCTGCCTTTGGCTCAGGACATGATCCTGGGATCTAGGATCGAACCTGGCATCTGCTTCCCCCTCTGCTCCTCACTCTGCTCATGCTCTCTCTCAAATAAAAATAAAATCTTGGGATGCCTGGGTGGCTCAATTTGTTGGGCCGCTGCCTTCAGCTTGGGTCATGATCCTGGAGTCCCAGGATCGAGTCCTGCATCGGACTCCCAGCTCCGCAGGGAGTCTGCTTCTCCCTCTGACCTTCTCCCTTCTCGTGCTCTCTCACTCACTCTCTCTAGTAAATATTTTTTAAAAATATTTATTTAAAAGATTTTATTTATTTGACACAGAGATCACAGGTAGGCAGAGAGAGGGGGAAGTAGGCTCCCTGCTGAGTAGAGAGCCAAATGTGGAGCTCAATCCCAGGACCCTGAGATCATGATCTGAGCTAAAGGCAGAGGCTTAACCCTCTGAGACACCCAGGCGCCCCCCCCCCATGAAATAAAACCTTAAAAAAAAAAACTTTTGGAGAATAATTGCTTAAAGATCATAATGCATTTGCTTTGGTTCACTATGTATTAAAAACAGGTCTAGGGTGCCTGGGTGGCTCAGTGGTGGCCTCTGCTCAGCAGGGAGCCTGTTTTCTCTGCTCTCTCTGCCTGCCTCTCTGCCTACTTGTGATCTGTCAAATAAATAAATAAAATCTTTAAAAAAAAGCAAAAACAAAAACAGATCTATTAAACCCAAATAAGCTCATTCATAAATCAGTGTATTTAAATACTAACCACTAATGAAATTAAGCCAAACTGTTTGATATATAATGAAAGTGGCTGTAGTAGATATTTTAACTGTTCTATATATGTATCTATGTACGTGTATATATATTTGGTGGGAATGAATGGTCAGCGTCACCAATTAAGATGCTGCCCATCCAAACTGCAATTAAACTTCACAGAAAAAGTAAAGAAATAAAGTCCAAAGATTCTTTCCTTCACGGATGAAAGTATTTTTGTTTTCTTGCATTAGTTTATTTTCCTTAGCTTAAGTATAAAAGAAACTATTTTCCGTTGTAGCAAAATAACATGATTAGACAGCTTCAGATGTTTGCAATCAGATTATTTCAAAGCTCACTCTCAAGGAAATAGATTAAGTTTATATTATTACTTGGGTTTTAGAATCTGCAGAAAGCCACCTATTTTCAGTACAACATAACCCTAGTGTATAGACTAAATCTCTAATTAAAATGTAGACATCATAGTATTTTTCCCCATTTTGCAATACTCAAATAAGATTTACCCCTGAACAATTTCAAACATGCCTTTATTTTCCATAAGTACACTGATTTTAACCCAAAAATGTAAACATCTCTGGATATGAAACTTCAGTATGTATATGCACTTAACAAATACCCTTGACAGATGTTTCATTACACTGAAATGATCAGTGGTTGGCTTATTTGTAACCTGGAGTTCAGAATTCAGACTAGGGGAGTTACAGAAGAGGCACTGCCCTCAGGTTAGAGCTGAAGAGTAATGGGCTGAACCCTGAATTAGGTATACTGCTTTTTCGCTGAGCACTAGGGCATACGATAGAGTTATTGGGATTAGATGAGCAGTAACAGTCTTCCTGAGATGCCAAGGCTGAGGCACCTATGAGGGGACAATGAAAAAGGAAGAATAAAGGTGTGCATTTTGGAAGAATTTAAGGACTATTAGTCTTCTAAGTTCAGGGAACCCACTCCTGTTGACAAGTATTTCTTTAAAATGGGTCCACGATTTTCATTAATAAACAGCAGTTAGTGTAAACTCAACCCATGCAAATCAGGCTTTGTAAAAAATCAATTCTTGTAAAATAGTAGGTAGGTACACAATACTCCCCATCAATGTAACTGCCTTTTGATATAACCAGAGAATACAAAAGCTTTAGAAATATTGAGACAGACATCGCACTCATGAGAGGCAATTATTGCATTTGTTATTCAAGAGAAAAGTGGTTAGTATTATTGTGCTCATTAGTCTGTGTAGAGGAAGACAAACTTTTCCCACAGCAGTTTCTACTGCAGGAAGATATGGAAATACAGCAGCAGCACATCAAGTCCCTAACAGCTTATGCAGAGGTACCAGCTTTGCTGAACCACATTTTCTATTTGTATTAAGAATATTCTTTCCTTAGTGGCTCACTGAAACAAATTTTGTTTTCGACATTAATTTCCTCAGAATTTACTAATGAACCAAAAGTTTCACCGTTATCGAACTAAATTAGATACCACATTGCTATCCTGGCCTGCAAGAATTTCAGTTATCCTTTTGAAAAGCACCGTAGTTTTTGTTTCTTAAATTCAACTTGTTTGTATTTGAGAACTTAAAAGTCTGGAAAAACAATTCCTCCTTATTACTGTCCTGCTGCCAAAATGAGTTTTTGTCGGTTTAATGTACGCCAGGTTGTACTATGGCATATATATCACTATCAACAATCTTTGTAAGTTAAATTAACTTTTGGCTATAATTCAGAACAGGTAGGTACGTGACTGGCAACCATACACTTTTATTACTGTGTTATTAAAAAACCCATTTTGTGAACATTTTTCTAAGAAAATCATCATTTGCATATCTAGAATTATTTTTCAAACTGAATGGCATTAAGAAGTGCTTTAAACTGCCTCCGAGGCATATTAAACTATACCAGAACGTGAAGCTACCATAAAACAATGTTAGCAACCCTGAAAGAAATGCTTGGCATTACGCCTGCCTCAGGTTTTACACCAGAGTTGCACTTCCCATTGAAAACGCATCTTTTTTTTTTTGTTTAAAAAAAAGAAAAAAAAATCATCAAGAATTTTTTATTCTAGTTAAAAAACTAAGAACAAATATTCCTTCACTCTGGGCCATCGTAACCCAGTGTGCAGAGACTGTTTCTCGACAGAGGCAACACTTTCCACCAATAGCAAATCTCCCTTTTTTACAGACCTTAGAACTGGATTGCCATTTGGGCAAGTCAATCAAGAGGGCTTAGACAACAGCTGGGCAGATTTTAATGTGTTTTATTTCTACAGTTTGTTTTTATTAAAAGTGTTGTGAAAAAGGAATCCTATAAATAGTAAAAAGAGGGAAACAACAGTGCTCCATAGCCTGAAGCAAATGGTGTAAATACATTTGTAAACAAGGTAAAGTCACTGAGCTTGCTAAAAGGACAAAAATAAAACTAGCTACAGATAGCACAACTGTTTAAGAGGTTGGGAAGTTATTTTGTCCCAAGTTTTGGTGCTCTAAAATGGCCAGCAGTGTAGGTAATTCTCTATTCTGTAGCCTTGATCATCTGTGCCTTCTCTCTTCCTAAAGAACACCACAGTGCATGAAGCCAACACTGGCTTCTACTGTTCTGGGGGGGCTTTCAGAACACTGCCACAAGAGCTCAGAACACAACCACCAGCCTCTGAAACATCGGAGAACCTGGAACAGTCAACATTTTTCTCTATTTCTGCAGGAAAATACTGGAAGTAAACGGGGGCATGGAATTCAACAGCTGGCTAGGAGTGTTTTACATTCAGGTGTTTGGAAGCAGACCGATTCAGCTCCTTTGAATCTTCTCCTTAGAAAACATGGAATTACCCTATCACCTCTTAAAGCACACGAACACAGACACACACAAAAAGTCATTTGAGGATAATACAGTTTTTGCATTAAAGGTCAATCTGCAACAAATCTGTCCAACTCACAGATCTGGAGCCTCATGGGGAAGAGAAGATGTAAGTGACTATCTGTCACTGAGATATGCAGGTGCTGAATTTCTTAGTAGATGCTGCCAGAGTAAACCAGATGTGGCCACTGGGCAAGAGGAGGAAAGAAATTAAATCTTGTCCTCTACATGCATAGTTATGTTATGGGGTAATGCCCTAACTCTGGAAAAAATCTAATTTCTGCAATGAATTAATTAGGACAGCTCACTTTAAATAGTAGCTCATCTTTTTAAGCCTAGTTTTTACCAATGACTTGAACTACAAGCAATTCAAACCACTGGGTCATGCAGTCAATAAGTTAAAAACTATAACAATAAGTAAAAGGGCATAGGACAAAACTGGAAAACAAACCCTATTTAACCGAGGAAGGGCAGTGGGGGCATTTAGTGTATTTCCTATAGGATAAGGAAGAAAGAAAAGAATATTTTCATTATGGCTTTAGGATGGAAGCGCTTCAGATAGTCCCCTATCCTCCCTTCCCCCAAATCAAAACCCCGGTGGCAGCTAACAGAGCCAGCAAACAACCTAGCTTACCCGCCTCCCCACCCCTAACCCGGCCCCGTGGCAGCGCTCCAGACGTCAGCGCTTCCCACGGCTCGGGAGGAAGCGGCTCCAGCCCATTCCAGTAGATCCAACACCGAGGCCTAGGGGTACGGACAGAGCCCTTTTGGTGGGTCTCGGGCAGCGAGGCCCAGAAATGAATAGGGCACATCTTCGGCCCACAGGCGCCGGCGGCTTCAAGGGAAGACTTTGGGACCCGGATAGGGCTCCCCCTCGCACCAGAAGTCATCAGCTTGCGGGGTCTCCAGGAGCCACACCTGTCGGGGCAGGTCACAGGCCGAGCCAGAGGCCTCCTTGTCCCGGACGGGCTCCAGCACCCGGTAATAATGGCAGTCCCGGCCGTCGTCGGGGTCATAGGGCGGGGCCAGAATGTCCAGGAAGGCGGCGGGTCCGTCCACAGCGTCGATCTGGTGCAGGTTGTCCTGGTGCGGGGTGAGGACGCAGGGGCCGCTGGCCTCGGTGTACTCCGCCCGCGAGCGCAGCACACCCGGCCGCACGGCGTCCCGCTCCCGGGGCTGCAGCGGCGGCTCGAACTGCTGCTCCGGCGGCGGGGCCCGCGGCTCTTGCCCGCCGCCCGCCTCCAGTTTGTCCATGCAGCTGATGCGCACGGTGCCATAGAGCACCTTGAGCATGCCGTGCATGCCCGGGTGGTCGTGCAGTGGGATGGACGTACCGCTCTTGAGCAGGAACACGCCGAGGCTGAAGCCGTCGGTTTCGTAGATGTGCATGTAGGTCACCGGCGGCAGGTTGGGCGGTAATGGCTGCAGTGGGGCCTTACGCGGGACGATGTTCAGGTCCTCGGCGCGGACTTGGGTCAGCAGGTTCTTCAGCTTGCTCAGGTTCTCCGGGAAGCCCTGCGGCATCGGGGCCTCGGGGCCCCGCGCCGCGCCGAGGTCGGAAGCGCTGCGGCCGCCCCCGCTGCCCCGGAAGGTGAGGCACGCCTGGCGGGCGATCCGTTGGATCAGGGAGGCCATGTTGTCTCGGGGCATGCTCGGCTTCTCCTCCGCGTGCCGAGGCCGGCCCTCGCCGCCCCCTACTTTCCTCCGCCCCTTGCGGTCCCCGGCGGCCGCCAGGGCTGCCCGCAGCCCGCGGCGAAGCTAGTGGCCCCGCAAGTACCGGTCGTTCGGACACGCGGCACCCCCTCAACAGCCTCGCGCCCGCAACCGCCCGGCGGACCCGCCCCGCACCTCCGGCGAGCGCGCACGCGCACGCCCCACGCGCTGCACTCACGCCCGAGGAGCAGGTACCGGCCTTGCGGACCGTGGAAGGCTTTGCATTACGCCCGACGTTCCATTCAAGTGGCCCACACCTACGACGGTGGCCGGGTGCTGCGGCCCTCCCACAGAGCATGCTGGGACTTGTAGTACGATATAACGGAAGCGCTCTGAGTGTCCTTTGTCAGCTGGAAAAGAAGGACTGAATTTGTTTCTTATAAAGCGTCCTTCTTCACGGTTCCAAGGTGTTTGCTTGTTTGAAAAAGGGTGAATTGGGGCACAAGAGAAATAGCCAGTTAACTACAACTCCCGGCACCCCCAGTAGACAGGAGTGACGCACTTCCGGCAGCTGGCCTGTGGCGTGGTGTCGTCTTGGCCACCGCGTGGAACCGGGCGAGAGGGTCCTTAACTTTCTGGCGCCGCTCGGTCCTGTTCCGCCCAATAGGGACACTTTTCTCTGGCCCTACCCTTTGAAAGGAGGCTGTTGAATTAACTTTATGTGTTGCTGGCCCCAGGCAGCGCTGTCTGCCACGGAGATTCCTGGACGGCACTATCGTTATTTTCCCAGTTTCTCGGGAGATGAGAGTAGAGGCCGGCCCTAGTGATCAGGGTTCCTCCGCACAGCCGTCCCCAGCTGTTGTCTGCATCAGGCTGCGATGACGCTGCTCTTCCGGTTACAGAGCACCATAGTTTCCTGGGATTCTAGAGGCCATTTGCTGTGGCCAAGGATTGTGATTACTAAGGGTTATCAAACCGTGGTTTACCAAAGAAGCACCTGGTTGGGAGGGGGAGGTAGCGAAGGGCTTTTAAAAAAATACAGATTACTGATCTAGAAACTGATGCACTAGATGATTCCGAAGCGTCTTAAGAGAAACAGTGATGTGCGAGAATCACTCAAGCTCTTGACCTTCACCTTACCCTGAGTTTAAAGCACTCTCGGACTTCCAAAGGGGAACATGGCTTATTGTTCGTTTTGTAATTGGAGTGGTTCTGTAAATCCTCTCCAGCTGAAAAAGGCATGGCTTTTTAGTGGGCTGTGTGATCTATCTAATGGGCGCTCAGTATATGCGAGGCATTCTATACCTAATGAATATTATACTATTTAATCCTCATAACAATTATTTTAAGAAGCGGGCACTATTATTCCCAGATTGCAGATAAGGGAATAAGTTGCGCAAGGATAGTAAGGAGTGTGCAGGGCCTAAGCAGTGCAGAAGAAAGCACAGTTTAAAAAAAAAAAACAAACAGTTTAAGTTGGTGTTGAAAGCACTAAATGTAGAGTCAGGATACTGTTTTTCAAACTTACTGTGCTACTCACAGGTTGTGTCTTTAGGCAGATCATACCCTTGTAGGTTCTCAGTTTATTCACTTGTAAAATGCTGGAGTTAGGGTAACAGTCCTTCTGAACCCAAGTTACTCATCAGAAGCCCCTGGGAAACTTTATAAAAATAAATATTTGGAGGTCATACCCCAGAGATTGTGATTCAGAAGAACTAGTGTGAAGCCCAGAATTTTTTTCCTAAGGTGCTACCGAAGTGATTCTTAATTATCAGCCCAGTTTGAGAATCACTGCTAGATCTGTAAATAGTGAACCAGTTCTTAATATTTGGTGATTTTGATTAGGCAGTGATTATTTGTTTTAGAAAGGACTCTTGGTGTTTATTTGTTCTTCAGAGTTGCCATGCCATTGTTAAGGTGTTTAAATTATACCGTCAAAGTTCACCATGTAGTGAAATCCCCTGCAATATTTTTCTAAAGTGAGGACTAGTTAAATGGAGAGGAAGAATCCTGTCTTTATTTACAAATCTGAGTTATTATTTATAGGTTTTGCTTCTATTAAGGTATAATTAGTGTGAGATGTAGACTCTATGGAACACAGACTTCAGTAACACATAGTGTATTTCATTTTTGAATTTGTCACTTCTTAATAGTTACCCATACTTATTTAACTGAAGCTTATCTATGAAATGGGATAATAAGACATATGTGTAAAGAAACTGTTAATAGCACAGAACATAATAGATGTCCCATAGAATAGCTATTATTATAGTTTTTAAATGGTTAAAAGTCATTTAGAAATTAGTAAACACCAATGAATTTAAATAATACTCAGCAAATTTTGAAATGGAATTTCACTTGAGAATCAGCTTCAAGGTAGAGATTAAAAAAAGATCACTTTTATTGGTTAAACCTTCTGTCTGATGGTATAATCCTTTAGGTCCTTGCTATTATCGTTTGTCCAAAGACCTGAAAGTTTTCAAAGACTGCTTGAATCTAATCACCTGGGGGCATTTGTTGGAGGTGCAGATTCCTAGATCACCTCTACACCTACTGAATCTCAATCTTTTGCACATTAAAGGTTTCAAGAACTACTGAGTGTCCACAGGGTGTGTGGCACTGTTTTTTTAGGCCACAGGCAGTCTACTTCCATAATTCCTTTTGGTTCTGTCCTTTGAGCTGCCCTAGTGGATGAGATCAATCCTAGGGGCTTTTGCCCTTAAGAAGCAGCTGACTTGCCCTTCTGCAGCACTGCCAGTATCATTAGGTGACTAGGTTTCTATCACCATTAAGGTCCTTCTTTTTATGCTCCTTGTTCTGTTTTCCTTTGTGTTGCAGTAAGCAGAATGAAGATCAAAAGAAATTCAGAAAAGAGAACAAAGAAGAAGTGATAGTAAACAAGTGTTAGAAATACAGGGCAGACACATGGGAAAGTTTGGGATAGATGGAATCAATCATTTAGAATCTATCATTTGATAAATAGTGATTATTTGCCAAAAACCAGGCATTGTTCTAGGTTTGGGGGAATTCAGCAAGGAATACCTGCTTTCCCAAGGAATTTACCTGCACATGTGTACATGCATGTGTGTGTATTTTGAGATGTAGGTTGTTAGACAGTATAAATCAATGACCAACAAAATTTCAGATAGACATAAGTTTATGAAGACACAACAGGATGATAGGATGGTGGGATATTTGTGTGTACCTGTGATATGTTACTTTAAACTGGGTAGTCAGAGGTGACCAGAAGAGAACATTTGAGCTGCTCCTGAATATGAAGGAGTTTATTACGGAAAAATCTGGGGTCAGAGCATTTCAAGCCTTAAGGTTGTTAACTAAGATATAATGTACTGTGTCTTTGACACAGTGGGAAGGAGCTTGGTCTCACTGGGGACGAGAATGAAGGCCTGTGAGGTTAGACCACATAGTGACCTTCGAAGTTCCTAGAGGAAGATGAATTTGGGGAGGTAGGCAAGGGCCATATTTTATAGGCCTTATAGGCCATTTTTATAGGGGGTTATGGAGAGTTGAGGGCCATGGTGGGGAGATGGAATTTATTTCAACTACAGTGAGAAGCTTTGGGAGAGCTTTGGGAAGGAGGATGACTTATCTGTTTTACATTTCTCAGAGACTGGTAGGGGAAGAATCCCTGATTAGAGGCAGTAACCCAGGGGAGAGACGAGAGAACTAGTGTAAAGATTAGGAATCTATTTTGTAGGTGGATTTGACCGGGCTTGCTGATGAAGTATCACTTTGACAGTCTATTTCTTAAAGTGTATTCTCTCCACATTTTCTTTTTTATGAGCTGACGGCAATGTAGTGATAGGTAACACTGACAAAGCTTGAATCGTACCTCTTGCCCACATCTAATTATTAAATTTAGGAATGGGCTTAGCACACAGAAGCATGAGTCAAGTTGAATTTTATTTAAATAGTTGATTAATTAACCAGGAACTAAGAACTGGAAATGCCCCAAACACACACAGAGACAGACAGATACTCATACCCCTCCACAGGCCCAGTCCCCCTTAACTTCATCTCAAATCTCTGATTTCTTCATTCTTTGGGACTAGGCTTACATTTTGTCTTTTCCCTTTTACCCTTGCCCCTCCTCTTTATGAGGACTTATTTTCCTTAATTCATGAGATAGATTACCTTCTGACTCTTTCTCAAATCCTTCTTCAGAATTCATTTTGTCCACCTCTACTGGTCACGCTGGGGCCCCGTCAAAAGAATACAAAAGGACTGACATCCTCAAATGCTCTTGTTTGTTTGTTTGGAGGTTGGCAGGAAGATTTCTTTTTTCCCCAGAAGCTCTTGCCACCTTACTCCTATATTTACCTTTTATGTTACTATAGAACACGGTAACTAAATTGCTAAAGAATTTGTCCTCCTTTTTGACTAGCTTACTTACACTTAGCTGTATTTGAAATATTTTGGGTTTATATTGTGGCTTTCCTTTCAGTTCTTAGAATGTGTTAGCATATTTTTCATCTGTTATCATGAATAAATGTCAAGTTGTAAGAAATACTTTCAAAGGCAGAAGAGCTGGTTCTGGGCATGGTTTTCACACTAACCTGCTGTGTGTTCTTGAGCAAGTCATTTGACTTCACTAGATCCTACTCCCGTAGTGGTTCAGGGGTATAGGATCTCTGAGATTCCTTCCAGTATCTCATTAGCTCCACATGGATGATAGAGATAGTTCAAAGGACAATTCAGACAAAAACATGTATTTTCTTTCATCTCACTTATCTAAAATTATTTTTAGCTCTGCCTCATCTCTGAGTTCTGTCCATCTTCCATCTCCACTACCATCTTTTTTTTAAAAATAAAGATTGTATTGATTTTTGTGAGAAATAGAGATAGAGTGCACAAGCTGGAGGAGGGGAGGGGCAGAGGCAGAAGCAGATTCCCTGATGAGCAAGGAGTCCAATACAGGACTTGATCCTAGGACCCTGGGATCATGACCTGAGCCAAAGGCAGATGCTTAGCTGAGCCACACAGGTGCCCTCTATTTGCATCTTTTTTTTTTTTTTTTTTTAAGATTTTTTATTTATTTGACAGAGAGAAACACAGCCAGAGAGGGAACACAAGCAGGGGGAGCGAGAGAGGGAGAAGCAGGCTTCCCGCCGAGCAGGCAGCCCGATGGATCTGCGGTTCGATCCCGGGTCTCTGGGATCATGACCTGAGCAGAAGGCAGTCGCTTAACCAACTGAGCCACCCAGGCGCCCCCCTCTATTTGCATCTTAAAAGTAACTCTGCTCCACTCTACTCTGCTTTAACTTTGTGTGTTTATCTGAAAATCATTTGGGTGATGGGCTGTTCAGTTAAATATGCTATACTCGGGAATATTTAGTGTTCAGCTTAGACTCAGGTGTGCACCCTGCACCACTACATTGCGGAGGTTGTGGTGTGTGATGTAAGCTGTAGGACGTTGTTTTCAAACTGTGTGATTTCTGTAGACCAGTGCACGTGGCACTGAGATGGAAAAGGGCTTAAAACTGGTTCATTTTTTTCTGACCTTCCTTGCCAATGTCTTGTTTTAGGCGATAGAAGGCAAAGGAGAAAGAAATCAAAAATTAGATGCATGCAGAGGGAGCTTGAGGGGGGATATGTTTGGCTTTTGCAATGAAAGAGAATGAATGAAGGGAGGCTTTTGCCGTGCTCAGTCTGAGGCACTGCCAGAGTCCAGGTATGACTGTTTTGGGAGGAGGTTTAAGCTAACACTCCCCTACCACGTTCACATTAGCGAGGTTTTCCTCTTCTTCTTTAAGTAGTGCAATTATTAAGAGAACCAAAATAGTTCTGAACTGTAAATTAAATCTGAACACCTTTTACCTCTCCTAATTAACTTTCCCCCCCAATTTTATGCTTCTTGTTTTTCTTTCCCTTTTTCCCCCTCTAAGAAGACATCAGCTGTCTCCACCTCCTCCGCTTCCCCATCTGTCCTTTTCCTCTTGGCTGAAAGAGAGATTTTTACTTTATATTTATTTTAATTAATGGATTTGAATCACAAGTGGTGAAACAGTTGATGTTCATCTTCAAGAGGCAGTAAAAAGGAAAATCATGTTCTCTAACTTGGCAGAAAAGTCCTGTATGTTCATTGCTGCTGCCTGCCTGAAAAATGACTGCGAAAGGGGGAAGGTTCCAGAGTCCTGTGTCCCTGCAGGGAGCAGATGCCACATCCCAGGATCAAGGGAGATGAAAATGGGAAAAGCTCTTTAGACTGAGATTGTACTTTCTTTTTTCATATTTTTAGAAACATAATAAGACTGGGCACATGTGAGTGGGGTAGGGGTTGTGGAGGGCAGGGGCAGAAAGAGAATCTTTTTTTTTTTTTTTTAAAGATTTTATTTATTTATTTGACAGAAAGCAGGAGAGTGCGCACAAGCAGGGGGAGCAGTAGGGGGAAAAGGAGAAGCAGACTCCCTGCTGAGCAGGGACCCTGACTTGAGGCTTGATCCCAGGACCCTGAGATCATGACCTGAGCCAAAGGCAGGCAGTTAACTGACTGAGCCACCCAGGGGCAGGAGAGAGAATCTTAAGTAGGATCTACGCCAGGCAAGGAGCCTGCTGCAGGGCTTCATCTCATGACCCTCAGATCATGACCTCAACCGAAATGAAGAGTCAGTTGCTTGACTGTCTGAGCCACCCAGGTGCTCCAAGATTGTATTTTCTTGGGAGATGTCTTTCTCAAAAAATGCTTAGTAAATATTGCTTGATGATTTATGATCCCACCAACTGGGGGTCAAGTTCCCTAGGAACAAAATACATTCCTGGGGCATATTTGACTGACTTGATAGTAGTACATGTTTCCTTTGGAGAATGAAAGGCTTTGAAGCCTTCTTTTGAAAAATCAATCATCAAACACCAAAAACCTTGTCCAACTAGATGCTCTATTACAACGTTTTAGAGAGAGCATGACAGATGACAGTCTAATTTCAAAGTGAACCAGCAGGCATCAGGACGGAAAAAGAACTGAGAGGATACCAGTTCTGCTCTGGTTCTGACAGCCCACTGTGTGACTTTGGGTAAGTCATTTCACTTCTTGGAACTTCAGCTCCCTTATCTATCAAGTGAAAAGTTTAGTTCAGATGGTTTACCACTTTACTTTCTAGCTTTTTAGAAAAATCTGTGAATTTTAAAAATTGTAATTATATGACAATAGGTAATATAATTTCCAACTGTGAAATACTGCAGAGCATCACAAAAAACACATTTCAATGTATTTTTAAACACAGTATATGAAAAGAACACCCAGTAACATGCATATAATGATAATTGATTTCTCTTCTGTATCCGTGTTGTCTCTACCTAAAGCAGATTATAGTGACATTTCTTGAATACAAATCATTGAATAAAGTGAGCAGGTCTGTCTATTGTTTAAAATAATGTTTATGATTGTTATTAAGTTTCCACAATATTTTCTAAAGAAAAACTTTTTTAAAAATTGTAAACATAAATCATCATGCTCCAAGATTGCCACCATGTACTGCTGTTGCGAAAAGCAAAACATGATTTAACTACACATTACATCCAGACCCGCTGAGGTAATTGACAGCCAACATCATACTGGAACAAATTCCTCTAAGGCAGCAGAACTTTAGTTTAATTAGATAATTGGCCCTGGTCAGCCTATAATGAATGCATAGGCAATTAACAATGAATTTGAGCTGCTAAAACCTATTTTTCCTCTTTTGTGTCCCTTTAACTTTCATTAACAACTCTTAACTACTGAACAATTTATCTCTTCACGCTAATAATCAGCTTTATTATCAGGCAACTCTTTGCAAGCGATAAAGCAATGAGACCTGACTGTTGGTTGCACAACATTAAGTGGTTATGTTGAGTAATGCCATTTATTTGCCTAGCCATCCCACTGCTATATTATGTCAAATGAATAGGGTTTTTGAAAGCAGTGCACACTCCTTGATTTTGATGATTGCTTTATTTGTCAAATCCAAGCAACCAGTAAGAGATGTACCTCAATTTGGAGTTCTTTCTCTGTGGCTCTTAGTAGACTTAAATAAAAGGAAACAGTTCCATAAATCTACCTGAAACCAGACCCTCAAAAAAAAAAAAAAAAAAAAGCCTTTTTTTTGGTGTGTGTGGCTTCAAGATTCTTGTGTTTGGAAGCTCTTGCAAATGTTTAAGATGCATTTCAGTAAGTGGAAGTCCTCACGTGGCCATCTTTTCCTATTTGGGGACAGTTGTCAGTCTCATGGATGACAGAAGGAACCATTATAGTGTTTCCTCACATCCCTCTACTGCAAGTCGTTTTCATCCATATGACGTTTCTTGAGGGAAATGGCAGAGAGAAAAGGAAGAAGGGGGAGTGAAAAAGTTAAGAGAGAGCTTTTGGATATGAAAGAGCAGACGTTACCAAAGGGTGCAGGTCCTAAGAATGAATGGTACTAAAGTCTAAGTGTCAGAAGGACATTCGGGGTACTCTGGTTCTGGACCTGTTGATGGAAATATTCATTATATTTCACTCAGAGATGGGTTCTGAGATATGGACATGAAAAATCTCTACAGGAAGATTATACATCTACATAGAGATATCCTTTGTCATATCGGAAGCCATTTTTATTCTATTAGAGTTTATGAAATCCTTAATATACAGAGTGTTCTTATAAAAATGGCTGTTCTGGGCACCTGAGTGGCTCAGAGGGTTAAAGCCTCTGCCTTCGGCTCAGGTCATGATCTCAGGGTCCTGGGATGGAGGCCCACATCGGGCTCTCTGCTCGGCAGGGAGCCTGCTTCCTCCTCTCTCTCTGCCTGCATCTCTGCCTACTTGTGATCTATCTGTCAAAGAAATAAATAAAATCTTTAAAAAAATGGCTGTTCTATTTATTAATAATCTAACAAGATTTGGGAATTAAACCTAATGTTAAAAAATTTGTTAGCCAGTTAATAACAATTTAGTAACTATTTGAAGAAATATATTGCTTACTTTTAAGCAGAATTAAAAATGTGTAAACAAATCTTCTTGTAATTGGAATATGAACATTGGCTTATAATTTCTTATCTTGAGACTTCCCATCTGGCTGGTCTTGGAAATAATTTTTTCCTTTCTTTCTCCAGCAATAACTAGCAATTAGAGTTTCAGAAATGCCAATTTTAATCAAAACTCTTATTTCCAAAATAGAAAAACTTACATGAACTATATAAAGCTTCTTCATTTTATTCAATTGGCTGTTTTGAAAAAGTAATTTAAATAATTCAGAGCCAGAATTCTGATGTTCCAGAAATGTTAAGAAAATAGTGTGAATCTTTCCAAATGATGGTCATTTTTATTCATACCATGGGCACAGTAATTTTGCTGGCATTAGTGTTTACATTCTCCAAATAGCCACTCTATAGCAGTTAGCTCTGAAAAAGTAAGTTTCTTAATGTTAGCACTATTGACATTTTGGGTTGGCAGCTGTTCGTTGTGGGGGCTGTCCTGCGCATTGTCAGATGCTTAGCACCGTCCTTGGCCTCTACCCCCAGGATGACAGTAGCACCAACTGTCCCTCACTCTCCACCCCGAGATAACCATTAACATCTCCAGATGTTGACAAAATCCCAGGCTAGCGGGCAAAACCACTCCCCGTCGGTAATCAGTAATACAGAATAAGACTGTGGCAATTTCTTCCTCTAGAAGCATGTCAGCATGGGGCGCCGGGGTGGCTCAGTTGTTAAGTGTCTGCCTTTGGCTCAGGTCATGGTTCCGGAGTCCCTGGATCAAACCCCGCATTGGGCTTCCTGCTTGGCGGGAAGCCTGCTTCTCCCTCTCTCACTCCCCCTGCTCGTGTTCCCTCTCTGGCTGTGTTTCTCTCTGTCAAATAAATAATAAAATCTTAAAAAAATAAAATAAATTAAAAAATAAAAGCATGTCAGCATGAACAAAATGAAGTGTGTTGAGTTTGGATTTCTAGACAGTCTTTAGTAAGTGAAGTCTTAATAGAAAAGGAATATGAGAGCCTTGCTGACATGACATCCAGTTTGGAGTGGTTTTGGGGGGCCGCTAAAAGAAGGCTCCTGCTCCCATATTGCCCTTGACTTTTCCAAATGGCCTGCTGTAGTACTAGACCTGTACACTCCTATTTTTTCCTTCTGCTAAAAATGTAAATAGTCCCAGGAGGATTATCCTTTACTTTAAAACTGAAACTTTAGTTTTCAGCTAAAAACTAGCATGTATTAACATACAGCTATCTACCTTTTTCCTTATGAAAAGGTCTTCCTGTAAGAGGGCACTGAGAAAATATCCCCGGGAATTGAGAGCTGGTGGGTGAATGGGAGTCAAGCACCACATCTGGGGAAAGGAAGGGTGAAAGGAAAGTGGGAAGCACTAGGAAGAGCCTTAAGACCGCATTTTTAATGGGTCATCCTGAGTTATTCTTACCATGTTTTCAGTGTTTGCTTTTTCTGCTACTCCCTGTATCTTTAAATCCCCCTCTCCCTCACCTTTTTTAAGAAAATAATTAATTAATTAATTAATTAATATATTATTTGACACAGAGAGGGAGCACAGCCACAAGCAAGGGGAGGGGAGCAGCAGGCAGAGAGAGAGGGAGAAGCAGGCTTCCTGCTGAGCAGGACACCTGATGTGGGGCTCCATCCCAGGACCCTGGGAACATGGCCTGAGCCAAAGGCAGACACTTAACCAACTGAGTGACCCAGGTGCCCCAGCTCCTCCCCTCCCTCCCGCCTTTTTCAAAGACTAGCAGAATGTACTTTCTTTGCCACTTAGTGTTTAGTATCCCAATCTAATCTTGAAGAGTTCTGGGTACATGAAATCTTAAAGTTGAGTAGGATTGCCTAGATTACCTGACCTCTAAACATAACCCTTCCTGCTGATAGAGGAGGTCTGAGCCCTGCGAAGCCTGATTTCCCTCCAATGCTGTCTAACACATCAGTGAGTGGCAGTTTCAGGCCCGGAAGGTGGCTACCAGGTCCTTCCAGCACCTCTCAGTGGCTTTCACTACAAGTACCCACAGGGTACTCTTTCCAGCCTCTCATAAGTAGATGTTCAGGCTGATGCTCAATTTAAGCAAATCTACTTTCTAATGATTAAAGTAATGCTCCGCTAAAAGGAGCTTTCTAACTCATGGGAGAGATACGGAGATCTATTGAAAGGCCAGCATACTGAAACTGATTCCAGGGTACTTTCCTACCTACCATAGTAGCTCTTCATACTGAGCGTCCATGTAGCTGTAGGGTTTCAGTTATTTATGGTGGGTATTTGTCAGGCTGGCTTTTCTTACGGAATTATTGCATCATGGCACTGGGACCGCGACCAGACTTCTAAGTATAGGTTCTGTTTATTTTGGTTTTTCCCATTCATTTCCTGATCTCTTCCTAAACCGAGGAGGCTAAAATACAGCACAGATCACAGGTAAAGTTGGACAGCAGGCAACTCCTTGGCAGGGACTTGCACTGAGCCTGGTTTATTTCTGTAAACATTTTGCTGCTCACTAGGTAAGATGATGGATTCCTTGACTAGTTTCTCATCTTCTACTTTCTAGAGGCTAATCCAGCATGTTTTTAAAAGTCCAACTAAACATCAATGTAAAATAAAATTTTCTTGTTTGTTTCACGAGTTTTTACTTTGAGGCCGTATAGCTTAATATTCTGCATGGACCTCACCATTTTTTTTAGGTTCCTGGTCTCAACCTGGACTAAAGTGTTTCTCTTTTTAAGTCTTGACTTACATATATTATGTAAGCAGTTGTTTTAATATTATACCTGACAAGTTTCACATTTGTCCCTTCTGGCCTAATTTTTCCAATCTAGCATTATGTTTCTACATTTCTTCACTCAACTCAGATTTTCTGACAAGGTTTCACATAGAGATAGTGTTTTATTATTGGTAATAGTAACAAGGACCTTCGTACTGATGGCCATGTGAGTGTTCACCTTGAATAATTGCTTTAGCCTTTTTCTCCTTAAAATATAGGGACCTAGGGCGCCTGGGTGGCTCAGTGGGTTAAAGCCTCTGCCTTCAGCTCAGGTCGTGATCTCAGGGTCCTGGGATCGAGGCCCGCATCGGGCTCTCTGCTCAGCGGGGAGCCTGCTTCCTCCTCTCTCTCTGCCTGCCTCTCTGCCTACTTGTGATCTCTCTCTCTCTGTCAAATAAATAAATAAAATATTAAAAAAAGACTTTGTAAAATATAGGGATCTATGAAAATGATCCCATCTATGTTCTGATTGTACTGGTTTCCATGCCGATGGCGTCCTGTGCGGAAAAAAATAAGGTTCACAAACTGTATAAAACGCTGCCTCTTGTGAATGAAAGAAGGGCACCTAAAAACACCTGTGTGTGCTTGCTTCTCTTTTACCAAAGAGTCATTGGCAGGATAATAAAAATGGTGGTCTGTGAAGGGGAGGGAAATAAGAAAAAAAGAAAAAGAAATGATCCCACGCCTGCTTTCAAATACTGAGTTTCCTTGTTCCCCTTAAGGTTTGGTGTGCTGGTTTTTTATAATTACCAGACTTTATGGTGTTTGCAACTCTACAGCTATGCATGATTTCATAGAGTGGTAATTACAGATAAGGTGAAACACTGAGTAAAAGTTTGAAAGTTATTCTGAGGGAATAAAATTCTTAATGGATTTTAGGAAATCTATGAACAAATCCTTAATGATTTTGAATTTATGTTATTTTAAATTACTACTTATTCTTTATTGTGAGCTATCCTGGCCCTACTTATTCAGACAGACATTTGTCAACTACTATAGACAGACAAAAGTGAATAGAAATCCAGGGACTGAATATGAAAACTTTGACCCAAACTAAGTAAACCCATCTTGACCATGTCTAGGAATCATGCCATACAATTCTCGTTAGATTATTTTTCTTGAAACACACACAGTTTAGAGAAACATGCCACAGAAATTATCTGGTATCAGCAAACAATCATGAAATACCATAGACCAGAACAAGTGGCCTGTTACTTTCTTGAAACTCTATAGATTTTGCAGCAATTCCCTAAATTATATTACTTATAGAAAGTACTTTAAGAAGTTGTTGACCAAAGAAACTTCCTGTAAACATTTCACAAGACAACATTAGACTGAAATAGATTTATTTTAAGATTTGGAACCTGCACAATTTAGTTCCTTGAAAAACTTTTGCCTCAGGCTTTGTGTCTTACTGGGGTTGTTGATGAATATGGTCACCAAACCCATGAGAGGTCAGCGTGGTGGGAATCCAAGATGGTGCCACCTGGGCCATTTCCTTAGTGTAGGGGGCAGGAATGGGAGGGGAAATTTAGGTATCAGATGATACATTTCTTGAGGACAAAGACTACATCTAATTAACATATTCTTGGCAGAATTCAGAATGATACCATGACTGTCTTAACGCACCTTAGTGACCGTGGGGCTTACGCTTTTTGCTGTCTTTCAAGCAAAGCCATGTTCTGGAATACACTCCCAGAGGGAATGGTCATTGGGAATTTTCTGCGGAAGTGAGGCCAAAGATTCTGCTTTAATGTGTTCTTTGCCCAAGTGATAGAGGAATGGATTCAGAATTGCTTTTCTGTTTTCTCTTTCTATTAGAAAAGGGGGGGTGGTGGGGATAAACAGTTTTATTTTTGGTTTTGGAGCATCAGGTATGAAGCACTAAAATGAACTGTCAAAGAAATAAGCCAACCTGAGAATCTGTGGTGAGTGATGGCACTGTCATTTCTCCTTCCCTTTCTTCTCTGGTGCCGGGTGCACCTCTAGCAGCCTGTGTGACGCTGGCTGCGGACACTGACCGCGACGAGAGCCCTGTCACTCCATGCGTGTTATTACCAGGGAACAGCTTTTCTGGAAGCTAGAAGGGATCCCAGGGGGACACTGCCTCTCCCCACATCCTCAGCTGGTCCTTTGGGTCCCATGGGGAAGCCAGGCGCTCTCCTGGGTGCTTGTACTGATTCACCATGCGGTCTGGGAAGGCTGCTCAAACGGCCAGTGGTGGAGCTGGGACAACGGAGCCCGGCGGTGACAACTTTGATTTCTCATCAGAACTGGGTGTGCTTTGGGAGGCAGCACCCTAGCGTGCATGTGGGACCAGAAGGCAGCTTGGGGTATACCTTAGCCTAGCAGTTTTCCTTTGTCCTACTGCACCTGCGGTCTGTCCCACTCGCCCTCCTCCCTCCTCAGTAACCTCACAGCCTCCCACACACCCGGAAGCGCTCGCGCTCTCTCCCTCTTAGCTCAGCACTTGGCACATTTCTTCTAGAAGCCTCTTCTCATTTTGGTTTTAGCGCCGCCATTCTGTCCTGGATCCCCTTGGTGCTCCCTGTTCTCTACTCAGCCCTTAAATGGTGCGGTTGGGTTCGGTGGGTCTTCCTTACCTGGGGAGTGTCAGTCTTCTCTACCTCCTCTTCCTTAGCCTCACGTGTTTAATCCCTGGTCTTCCTCCAGTCATATTTCAGTGTCCCCCAAACTGCAGTTCTTACGCAGAGCCCCCCGTTTTTCAGGAATGAATCCTGTAAGAGTATAACTTGCTAGGTCATTCTGCCAGCTTTTATTAAACAGCCAATTTGAGGGAGAGAGGACTGTCCACAACTCTGTGGGGAAATAGGGGCTGCAGGTCCATCGAGCCAGGTCATGCAGGGGCTAGAATGAGAACAGCGGCAGGTTCTGGGCATTTGGGTAGCATCTGTTCCATGTTAGTAAAGACAGGCGGGGGCTCACAAAATACATCCAAGTCAGCCCTAGGCAGGATGTGCCGCTTGACCCAGATCTCCACAGAAGAATTTGGGAGCAACTTGATGGGAAGGAGAGAGCAGAGGACTCCAGCCAGAAAAACCCGGAGCAAAGGCTCAGCCCGTGTTTTCCCAGTCACTGTCTGTGCGAGAGTCACACGTTTTCCTGTGTGGTCTTGTGTGCGAGGTGTATCCCACGGAGGCACTGAGTCTGGTTGGCTTAATGGAATTCTCTCCAACATTCTGGTAGTTCTGCCTGAACTGCCCCACAAGAGCATCTCCTCTTCTGGCTTCTTCCCCCATCCAGGCCGCAGCGTGTGTCGTCTCTCACACAGGCTTTCGTCCTCCTGCTCGGGGAAGGCCGCAGCCATGCGCTGTAGCTGGCCGCCGGGGACAGGCAGCAAATCCCTATTTGTCGCGTTTTATTTTTAAACGTACAAAATGGACTTCCATCAGTGGTGCAGTTTTCTTACTCTAAAGCTAGAACAAAGAGAATTTCTGCCTAAATGAACAGGATTAGCGAAAATGAAGTTTCCATTCAGCCAGAGTTTCACTGTATGTCTTAGTCCTTCGTAAAGAATGTAGGAAGCCTGGTGGGCACAGCTATTTTCACTTTGGCCCTTTGGCATCCGGCTTCTAATTATTTAATTCACGAAGTAAACTTCATACCACAGTGTTTATTTTGTCTACAAAGACAGATCTTGATATTTCTTACTGGTACAGGATTTTCAGCGTGGCAGGTGGGAGTTTTAGTGTGTTAGAATCACATTGTGGTATAGCAAGAGATACTGTTGGTGGTGATAATAGATTTATATAGCACCTGACTTCTAGTACCCCCAGATGTAGGATTTGGGACTCAGATGTCTCAGAAGGTGTGGAGGTGGTGGGGGTGGGTGGGATGGCTGGACTAAAACAGAAATCACGTTATACAATCTAGGTGGTGAAGAAGATGCTCAGAGTGCAAAGTAAAGCTCTTGGTAGACTTTAAAAAGTGACTCATTGTACTCGTACCAAGTTGCTTTGAAATAAAAAGGTGGTCTTGGGGTACAGCAGCTCCCTGGGCGTTAGAAGAAAGATGAGGTAATGATGTATCGGTCAGAAAAGTAAGTCACAATTTTGTTTCACAATCGTGATTCATAGTCTGGTAGTTCTGTCCTCTAATAATAGCATCTACTCAGAAATTTTGTTCTTTAAATTATTTAGATAATCTCACTGATGACAGGCTTTCCCATTTATATGCTTCCTTTACCAGGTATTACTGAGAAATGAAATTCTCCTCACATGAACATTTGTTAGAAAATTCATTAAAAACAAGGAAATCCACTATGGATTTGGTCATTCACTCCTTCAACAAATGTGTATTAACACCTATTCCGTGTGTGAGGAACCATTGTATGGGTGAGTGATAAGATGTGGTAGGACAGGCGAGGTTCCTGTTTGTGCAGAGCTTACATTCTAGAAGGGGAAGCAGATGAGACAAAGGGACAAGATAATTTCCAAGCACTCTGAGTGCTGCGGTAGAGCTAACATAGTGACGGTTGCTGGATGACTGCCTGAGTCTGGAAACTGAGAGAAACTCTCTTGGTGAACGTAGCATTTGAGAGGGACCTCAAGAACAAGGAGGAAACAGCCATCCTGAGATCTGGACAAAGCGTTCCTGGCAGCGGTTCTAAGGCTGGAACAAGCTTAGCAGCTTGTATAAACTTTGGGTATGATTTTGTAGTGTATTCTGAAGATAATTTTTTTTATTTTAAAATTTTTATTTTATTTTTTCAGTGTTCCAAGATTCATTGTTTATGCCGCACACCCAGTGCTCCATGCAATAGGTGCCCTCAGTACCCACCACCAGGCTCTCCCATCCCCCCACCCCCTCTCTCCAAGTCCCTCAGTTTGTTTCTGAGTCCATATTCTCTCATGTTTCATCCTCCTGCCTGATTTACCCCAGTTCACATTTCCTTTCCTTCTCCTACTGTCCTCTATATTATCCCTTATGCATCACAAGTAAGTGAAACCATGTGATACTTGACTTTCTCTACTTGGCTTATTTCACTCAGCATAATCTCTTCCAATCCTGTCCATGTTGCTACAAAAGTTGGATATTCATCCTTTCTGATGGAGGCCTAATATTCCATTGTATATATGGACCACATCTTCTTTATCCATTCGTCTGTTGAAGGGCACCTTGGCTCTTTCCAGTTTGGCGATTGTGGCCATTGCTGCAATGAACGTTGGGTACATATGGCCCTTCTTTTCACTACATCTGTATCTTTGGGGTAAATACCCAGTAGTGCAATTGCAAGGTCGTATGGTAGCTCTATTTTTAATTTTTTAAGGAATCTCCACATTGTTTTCCAAAGCGGCTGCACCAACTTGCATTCCCACCAACAGTGTAAGAGGGTTCCCCTTTCTCCACAGCGTCTCCAACACTTGTTGTTTCCTGTCTTGTTAATTTTGGCCATTCTGACTGTGTAAGGTGGTATCTCAGTGTGGTTTTGATTTGAATTTCCCTGATACCTAGTGACGCTGAACATTTTTTCATGTGTCTGCTGGCCATTTTTATGTCTTCTATGGAGAAGTGCCTCTTCATGTCTCCTGCCCATTTTTTGATGTGTTCATCTTCTTTTTGGATGTTGAGTTTGAGTAGTTCTTTATAGATCTTGGATACCAGCCCTTTGTCTGTAGTGTCATTTGCAAGTATGAAGATAATTTTTTTTATTAATAATCCATCCCTCCTGTCCTTTAGACCCTCTTTCCTGGTGGTGATCTTTTTCTTTTGAGCATCTCAGTAGGTCATCCTCAGAGAACCCCCCCATCCCTTCTTAGTGGTGTAGTCTAGGAAGAACCAAGCAGTCCTGAAGAGACAGATGTTATCAGAAGACTACACTTATGCACACATTACAAATAGGGATGGGGCAGCAAAGGAGCAGCTATGGGGTCTTACAGCGTTAACCTACATGGATCCATTCGTTTCTCCTTGCCTGGTTTTAAGCTTTAACACTGAGGTATGGGTCCAGATGTTTGGAATTAACATTTTTCACCTTCTATCTTCTCCATCTTCTCATGCCTATTTCTTTAGTCAGGAACTTTCCTTTGTTAGTTTTTAGACAAAGTGACTGACTTCTGGTTCTTCTTCCCAGATGGGTTAATAGTTAAGATGAGTAGACCCATACAAGCTATTCTCTTTTATTATACTGTGCACTTGGACTCTAAGTAGATAGGGTCTTTAGTACATGTAGATTCTGCCCCAGATTTTTCTTTTCCCCTGGCTTGTTTGTTGAAAAAAGTTTTAAAGGACCTGGTAACTTGAGGAGTGTCAGATTTAAAGCCACAAAAAGTGAGCAAATGTATTGCAAAAATCACTTGGCCTTTTTTTTCAGTGAAATGTTAATGGATGAAAGCTATTCAAAAGTTTGTCCAAGACTTTTGATACGTGGTAAACATTTAGGTAGTGCCTGCAATGAAGATGACGTCAATATTTTGAGAAGCAGCCAAAGATCTTCTGCTTTGTGCAGATATAATATAGCTGTAATGTTCACACCCCTGGACCTGACTCTTCTGATGGTGCTGCCAGAATATTGGATAATTGATAAAAGAACCGACCTGTCAAGGAGGCGTGTATGTGTGAGTCAGTGAAGATAAATGATCTTTTACTGCGAAAATAGTACCTAGTCACTATTTTGTAACTGAAAATCCCCATCCCTTTCACACCCACCAGTCAATCTTCTCTTCTATTTAATATTTAAAGTAAAATAATTCAGCTCTCCAGGGGCCTCGGGACTTCCCCGGTGCCACAGGGTGTGATGTGTCTTTTCACACCTCTAGGCTGGGGAAACCCCACACTGGGCAAAGGGCCAGTTTTAGAACTAGCAACTCATGAAGGAGATTCAGAATCTAAGGAGCCACAGAGGGGCGATTACAGGGAGGAGACAAATACAGGGAAACAGGACCTGAAGCTGGCACTCTGACCAAGTTCACTGTTGTCTTGCTATCTTAGAAAGAGGCATGAGGATGAGTAGAGGCAATGAGGCATGGGAATGAGTCGGGGAATGAGGCAAGGTGGAAATTGGGAAAAGATACTATTCTGTATATGTAAATGGGAACATCATGGGTTTTACTTAAAATTTATATTTTTTAAAATTTTATTTATTTTTAATGACTCAAAGAGATGGTGGATGAGCTGAGAGAGAAAATCATTCTCAAAACCTCCTGATCACACCACTTCGGAACAAAAGTCAGCTTTAACCATGGAAAAGGGGGGCGCCTGGGTGGCTCAGTTGGTTAAGCGACTGCCTTTGGCTCAGGTCATGATCCTGGAGACCCGGGATCGAGCCCCACATCGGGCTCCCTGCTTGGCAGGAAGCCTGATTCTCCCTCTCTCAGTCCTTCTGCTTGTGTTCCCTCTCTGGCTGTGTTTCTCTCTGTCAAATAAATAAATAAAATCTTTAAAAAAAAAAACCATGGAAAAGGTCCTTGGGAAACACCTGGTTTATCCTCAGACTCCAGGTGCAGGAGCATCTGTCAGGGCTGCCTGACTGATGGTCCCCTGACTTCCATCTGGCCCTTGTGGTGCCAGGGTGCCCATTGTTGTACGTGGATGAGACCGCCATCCCTTGGCTGGACGGTGCACTTGGAAAGAAAATTCTTCACATCAGGATGAAATTGCCTTCCTCTAATCTGCAGCCAGCGGTCTTCCTTTAATATACAGTATGTCTTTTCTCCTTCTCTCATGACTCATTCCAAATATTTGAAGACAATTAACCATTTTATAACTTCTAAGTTTTCATGTCAGATGCTTCAACTCTTTTCATGTTTATAGCTCTCACTGTTCTAGTCATTCTTTTCTAGACTCATGTAGTTTATGGAGGTCCTTCATGAAACCCAAGACTGTTCCCATGGAACAGCGGCCCCTGGATAGGGTCACCTTGGGTTGAGAACTGTTTGCCTTTTTATGGCACAGGATGTGGTTTGTCTTCATAAATGCACCATGTCAGCTTGAGAAGAATGTGTGTTTTGCTGTTGTTGGATGAAGTAGTCTATTGATGTCATACGGATCGGTAGTGTTGTTTAGTTCAACTCTGTCCTTAACTGGTTTTCTGTTTGCTGGATCTGTCCATTCCTGATAGAGGGGTGTTGAAGTCTTTAACTTCAAGAGTGGGCTCGTCTGTTTCTCCTTGTAGTTCTATCAGTTTTTGCCTCATGTAGTTTGATGCTGCATTATTAAGCACATATATGTTGTCTTGGAGAACTGAACCCTTTGTCATATGTAATTCCCTTCTTTATCCCTGTTCAATTTTCTTGCTTCAGCTCTGTCTGAAATTAACAAAGCTACTTTTGCTTTCTGTTGATTAGTGTTAGCATGGTGTATCTTTTTCTATTCATTTACTTTCAGTCTATATAGTTTCAATCTTTATAGTTAAGGTGGGTCTCTTACAGACAACTTATAGTTGGGTCTTGCTTTTAAGCCATTCTGACAGTCTCTGTTTTTTTAATTGGTACATTGAGGGCATTGGTGTTCAAAGTGATTATTGATGTTGTTGGAATACTATCTACCATATTTGTTGCCCTTATTTGTTCTTATTTTTGTCTTCTACTCTTTTTCTGCTTTTTGTGGTTAAAACTGAGCATTTTCTAGAACGCTATTTTATGTCCTTTCTTAGCATATCATCTGTACTTTGGGGGGGGGTAATTGCTCTAGAGATTACAATATGCATATCCAGCCCCCAAGCCCACTTTCAAATAATGCTATACTATTTCACAGGTAGTGTGAGTACCTTGTAATAGTGAAAGAATCCTAATTCCTCCCTCTCATTTTTTAAAAAAAATTTATTTATTTATTTGAGTGGATGGGAAGGGGCTAAGGGGAGGGGCAAAGAGAGAGGGAGAAGCAGACTGCCTGCTTAGCAAGGAGTCTCAGTGTGGGGCTCAATCAGATCATGATCTGATCCAAAGGCTGATGCTTAACTGACTGAGACACCCAAGTATCCCCCTCTCCTCCTTTATATCATTGCTGTTATACATTAATTGAATATATTGTTACTAATAATAATCAATATATTATTATTTTGAACAAACTTATCTGTTAGAATAATAACGAAGAATAAAAAATAAAAGTTCTTATATTACCTTCATATTTATTTTTTGATGCTCTTCCTTTCTTTATGTAGATCTGTGTCTGACCTATATATTTTCCTTCTTTCTAAAGAATTTCATTTAATATTTCTTGCAAGGCAGGACTTACTGGCAACAAATTTCCTCCATTTTTGTTTTTCTGAGGTCTTTATTTCTCCTTCACTTTTTTTAAAAAAGATTTTATTTATTTATTTGACAGAGAGAGATCACAAGTAGGCAGAGAGGCAGGCAGAGAGAAAGAGGAGGAAACAGCCTCCCTGCCGAGCAGAGAACCCAGTGGGGGCCTGGATCCCAGGACCCTGAGATCATGACCTAAGCTGAAAGCAGAGGCTTTAACCCACTGAGCCACCCAGGCGCGCTCTCCTTCACTTTTAAGAGATAATTTCACAGGGTTTGAGATTCAAGGTTGGTTGTATTGTTCTCACAACACTTTATTTATTTATTTAAGATTTTATTTATTTGACAGAGAGAAACACAGTTAGAGAGGGAACACAAGCAAGGGGAGTGAGAGAGGGGGAGAAGCGGGCTTCCCGCCCAGCAGGGAGCCAGATGCGGGGAAGGCAGATTCTTAAGGACTGAGCCACCCAGGTGGCCCTCTCACAACACTTTAAATATGTCACTTCAGGGGTGCCTGGGTGGCTCAGTGGGTTAAAGCCTCAACTTTCAGCTCAGGTCATGATCTCAGGGCCTGGGATCGAACCCCACATCAGGCTCTCTGCTCGGCGGGGAGCGAGCTTCCCTCTCTCTCTCTGCCTGCTTCTCTGCCTACCTGTGATCTCTCTCTCTCTCTCTGTGTCAGATAAATAAATAAAATCTTAAAAGAAAAAGAAAAAGAAAAGCATGAACTTTAAAAAAATAAAATAAAAATAAATAAATATGTCACTCCACTTTCTTGTTGCTTACATGGTTTCTGAGAGGTTGAGTATAATTCTCATCTTTTTTCCTGTATAGGTAAGTTCCCCTCTGCCTTCTTTCAGAATTTTTTATTTTGGATTTTCTGTAGTTTTAAAATGATATGCCTGTTTTTTCTTTTCTTTTCTTTTCTTTTCTTTTCTTTTCTTTTCTTTTCTTTTTCTTCTCTTCTCTTCTCTTTTTTCTTTTCTCTTCTCTCTTTTCTTTTCTTTTCTTTTCTTTTCTTTTCTTTTCTTTTCTTTTCTTTTCTTTTCTTTTCTTTTCTTTTCTTTTCTTTTCTTTTCTTTTCTTTTCTTTTCTTTCTTCTGTTTGGAATTAATCCTGCTTACTGTTCTTTGAGCTTCCTGGATCGGTGGTTTTGTGTGTGCCATTAGTTTGGGGGGAAATTCTGTCATTATTGTTTTAAATATTTCTTCCATTTCTTTCTTTCTTCTCTTTCTGGTATTCCCATCACACATCGATTACACATTTTTAGTTGTCTCAGTCCTTGGTAATTCTGTTCTCCCCTCCCTCCCTGATCTCCACCCCACTCAGTGTGGGTGGTTTCTGTTAAGATATCTGCCCTCAAGTTTAAGGATTCCTTCCTCAGCCTTGACCAGTCCACTAATAATCCCATCAAAGGCATTCTTCACTTCTGTTACAGTGTTTCTGCTCTAAAGCACTTCTTTTTGGTTCTTTGGATTTCCATCTCTGTGCTTACATTGCCCATCTGTTCGTGCATGTTGTCTACTTTATCCATTATAGCCCTTAGCATATTCATCATGGTTGTTTTAAATTCCTGGTCTGATAATTCCAACATCCCTGCATGTCTGGTTCTTATGGTTCTGATGCTTACTTTATTTCTTCAAATTGTGGGGTTTTTTTGCCTTTTTGTATGCCTTGGAATTTTTTCTTTTTTTTAAGATTTTTTTTGTTGTTGAGTTGGGGAGTGTATGCACAAGATTTTTTTTCTTTTTTTTTTTTGTTGTTGAGTTGGAGAGTGTATGCACAAGCCCGGAGAGCAGCAGACTGAAGTAAAAGCAGGCTCCCCGCTGAGAAAGGAGCCCTGATGCCAGACGCAATCCCAGGACCCTGGGCTGGTGACCTGAGCCAAGGCAGATGCTTAACCGGACTGAACCACGCAGGCATCCCTGGAATTTTTTCTTGATGAACTGGATAAAAGAAACCACTGTCAATAGGCCTTAGTAATGTGGTAATGAGGTGTAGGGGGAGGGAGAGGGATCTGTAATCTGTGATTAGCTCTCAGGCTTTCAGTGAACCCATGCTTCTAGACTGTGAACTTCACGAGTCTTTCTCAGTTTTTTTCCTCCCCCGACTTAGATGGGATGGGATGACTAGAGTACTTTTCCCAGGTCAGTGAAACTTTGATAATAACCTGTAAGTTTAGGCTCTGGTTAACTAGTTTCTCCTGAGTGCTGGCCTTAGGAAGCGCAGAGTGTGG
>PITA01012951.1:0-59560 GCA_004023965.1 Spilogale gracilis
TCTGTTGTTTCGTTTCCCTCCCTAGATTACCCTAGTTCCCATTTGCTTTCCTTCTGCCACTGTCCTCCAGTTTGTCCCTCATGCACCGCAAGTAAGTGAGACCATGCGATACTTGACTTTCTCTTCTTGGCTTATTTCACTCAGCATAATCTCTTCCAGTCCAGTCCATGTTGCTACAAAAGTTGGATATTCATCCTTTCTGATGGAAGCATAGTATTCCATTGGTGCCACATTTAACAACCATTGCCTAATCCAATGTTACAAAGATCAATTACAACGTTTTCTTTTAGGAATTTTTTAGTTGTAGTTCTTGCATTTAGACCGATGATCCACTTCGGCTGATTTTTGTAGATGATATCAAATAGGCCTCCAAATTCAATCTTTTAAAGTAGACTAGGTTGTCCTAGTACCAGTTGTTCAAAGGATTATTTTTCTCTCTCACTGAATTGTCTAAACAACATTGCTGAAATTGATTGATTCAAAGTGTCTCAATAAACCAGTTTATTTCTGGATTCTTAATTCTATTACATCTATGTCTATCCTTTTAGTCTCACACTCTTGATTATTATAGCTTACAGTTGGCTTTTAAAATCTTGAAGTGTAACACCTTTTTTTTTTTTTCCTTCTTTGGATTCTTTACATTTCCATAAGCATTACAGGAAACATCTTTGATGTAGGAAACGTTTGGATTCTGAGGTGATGGCTAGGAAAGAATTCCTGAGATGTCTTGGATGTACATGGTGGTTTTATTAAAGTACAGAGATGGGACCCAAGGCATAAAGAGCTACACCGGAGTCATGAGGAGTGGGTGACTGACTATATACTTTCAAGTTGGGAGAAGGTTAGGGATAGTGTAAGTCTCTGAGAATTTTGAAAGCAAGGTTTCCAGGACCTCAAGGGATCTAGCTATTGTTAGGAAAAGGTCATTTATTACTGTCTTGTAAAATCAGCCATGAGACCCTTCAGATATATATCGTTGGGCCATAGGCTTGGGGAATGATTGCATACATATATTTTGGGGGGAGTGGAGGCAGATAAAGTAGACTTACAGGATAGTGAGGGTTCTGGGTAATGTTAAGCTAAGATTGCCTTTTGCCCTTAGCAAGGTATTAATATCAAGGCACCTGGGTTCCTAAAGGAATGTCACTTTATCTGTTTCAAGGACTTGTCAATGAGCTCTAAGTGTAAGAAAATTTAATTTTTTTCTTTTGCTTTTGTTTCACACATCAAACTTGTTGTTTTTATTTTTTAAGCAAATAAATAAAAATCGGTTGATTTTGATGAGAACTATGCTGAATAATATGTACATTTAATTGGGAAGTAGCAACAATATTAGCAATGTTAAGTCTTCTGATCTATGGCAATGGGATATCTTCTCATTTATTTAGATCTTTTAAACTCCTTGGCATAATGTTTTATAAATTTCATTGTAAGTATTTTGCAATTAAAAAAAGTGATTCTTATGCATTTTATTCTTTCTAGCTGTTATAAATGGAATAATTCTCTTATTTCATTTTCAGATTATTCAATATTAGCATATAAAAATACCATTAATTTTTTGATGCTGAACATGCATCCTACCCATTTGCTAAACTCATTTATTTTATTTTAATTTATTTGACTCGATCATTAGTGTATTTCTTACAATTTTCTATATATAAGAGTATGTCACCTGCATACTTTCACTGGTTATTTTATTACATACAATGCTGAATAGAAATGTTGAAAACAGACATATTTGTCTTGTTTCTGATCTTAAGAAAAAAGTGTTTAGTCTTTCCCTATTAAATATGATGTTAGCTGTGGGATTTTCACAGGTATCTTTTAATCAGGTCAAGAAAATTATTTGCTATTCTGAATTTGTCAACCGTTTTTTGTTATGAAAGAGTGTTGAATTTTGCCAAATATCTTTGGCAAATATCCAATATCTCTTCATTTGCCAGTATCTCTTGATTTTGCTTATTTATTTTTTATTTGAAAGTGAGAGAGAGAATGATCAGAGAGGAGGGGCAGGAGAGGGAGAAGCAGACCTCCTGCTGAGCGGGGAGCCTGAGGAAGGGGGAGGGGATTGATCCCAGGACCGGGATCATGACCTGGAGCCAAGGCAGACATTTAACTGACTGAGCCACCCAGATTTTGCATTTTTTCCTAAATATTCCTTGGGCCTTGCAGCTATTCCTTCTGTTTGGCATCCTCTTAGCCCTTTGGAATTATGAACCAATACGGTTATCTAGACTATGATAGTTAATAACCAACCGCATTTATAGGTGAAATCTGTTCTAAATTTACTTAGATCATTGCTTAAAACTTAGTCATTTTCATTATTTATTCATCTGAAGTTACTGCCTAAAGGCATTTTTGGACAGAGAACTGTCAATCTCCCTTGAATCATAATGCAGCAACCACAAGCCTGCACCCTCTCTTTGAAGCTTAAGAAAGCTTTCACCCAATCAGAACACTGCCAGAGGATTTTAACATATCCAGTTAACAGGGTACATATTCAATTTATTTAGAAAAACCTTTGTTAAGGGGTGCCTGGGTGGCCCAGTCTGTTAGTGTCTGCCTTCAGCTCAGGTCATGATCTCTGGGTCCTACGATTGAGCCCCTGCATCTATCTGGCTCCCTGCCCAGTGGGGAGACTACTTCTCCCTCTCTGTCCCTCCCCACCACTTGTGCTCTCTCTCTCTTGCTCTGCTCTCTCAAATAAAACCTTTAAAAAAATTTTAAAAAGAAAAAAAAGACTGTTCTTATTGAGTTCACAGTTCAAACACCTTCTCCACTAGTGACCTTTACTTCTCAAATTTCATTTTTTACCAACTAATTTCTACTTTTTCCTTTAGTTCTCAGGTTAAATGCCACTTCCTCAAATAGGAAGTCTTCAAGCAGTCTGGGGCTCTAAAAATAAAAATGGCACATTAACAGGTGCCTTCTCTCAGCCTGTCTTCCTTAGTCATTCTGTGAAATTATCTTTCTAAATTATTGGCTTCCCCATGGCTGCTTTGTACTTTTGATGACAATGCTCTAGGGAAATAGTATTTCAGGTAGGGGCACTTATCCTGAGAGGTGGTTATTATGTCCCTGCCCTCCTTCAATTTGTTCCACATTTCACTGTATCTTGGCAGAGATAGTTTTCATGCCTTGTGTTTTGGGAGTTGTACCCTTCACCTAGCTTTACTGAAAATGGAGTCTTCTACTTCTTTGATACTTTTTGGGAGATTCAGGGAGAGAAGTAGGATTTAAATTAATCAATGATAGCTCCCACATTTTCCAACTGGATTTGAATGCCCTAACATTTCAACCAATAACATTCGTGTAAAGCTATGTCTTTCTTAAATATTCAATAAAAAATACTTTAATGTTTTAAGATATATAGTAAAGGCAATAGCACATAAAGTCCATGTGCTAATTCTAAATTCAGTGAAAAGCAAATTTATAAGTTGAACATTTTTATAATTTTTTGATATAAATTAAAAATGGTTGCTTTGTTAAATATATCATAGTGATCATATATCATCATTAAATATACCATGAATAACAATTTCTTCTACTTTTGCATTTAAGAATAAAAGTGTTTCTATGCCTTCAAAGTAATGGAGTTCAAAAGAATGACCTTATAAAACTCCACTTAACACTTAGCAAAGAATGTGGTCATAAACCACTTTGAAAGTAATCTCTATTATCCATTTGAGCTAGTTTAAGTGTTTTGGATAAGATGCTTGAGTTTTTGAAGCTTTCAGCTTATTCATCATCCTGTCATGTAGAACTTTATCAAAGGTTTCTTTCCAGGAAGTCAAAAAGACTTATTCCATGGGCTCCCTGATAATATATTTAATTTCCCATCTCAATGAGGAAAGGTTGACAAGTCAGCAGTTAAAACAGATTGTATATTAATCTATGACAACTTTATACCAGTTAGTAAATTGATATTTTTCTCAATTAATTCATTTGTGAGAAAAATATATATGTATGTATGTATGATATATATATTTATTAAAAATTAAAATAATCCAATGACTTATTTCTAATTCCAGTTATTAAACATAATACAGCTGAGTAATTTTGGCAAACTGTGGTCTCAAAAGTAATTACAAATGTTCCCCCATTGGTTTAGTCATCTAGAAGTTATTTTTAATATTTGCTGAACAAACATGTGATATTCACAATAGTAAAAAGATTTCTTCAAAATTAATTAGAGATATGTTGATCATACAGAACATTCATATAAAGGTGTTTTTTTAAAACAGTTTGTGGCACACATATTTCTATGTATTTTAGGTTTGTATCATATTATCTTGGTTTGTGTATATAAATAATTTCTTTAATGTTGTATGAAACACTGACCACTTAATATACTCTTTCTGTGTGGTTCATGTCTCACTTTGCACAGTAAATGCCATACTTAGGATCTAAGTAGAATATTTCCATTAAAGACTGGATATAAAAGACATAGGAAAACCTGCTATAACATCATAGGTTATTTGAAAGACTTGCATTAAGCTCTTTTATTGAGGCCGAGGAAGCCATAATTTCCAGGCAGGTATGATTCCTCAGAATAGTTACATACCTGGGCTCTAGAGGCAGGCGGCCTGGATCCGATCCTCTTATCCCTGTAAGGAATGTGCAACCTTGACCCTAGCATCAGCCTCTCAGAAGCTTGGACTCCCCATTCGTGAATGAAAGTAATAATAACAATTTTCCAATAAAGCTGTTGCAGTGTTTTAAGTTACAGTAAATTGTTACAAATTGAAAATACCCATGTACCAAGCACTTTGATCATAAATCAGAATAGTTCTTTGCTCCAGACATCGTCCTTCTGTTCCTTTCCTTTCATTATATTCCAAAGCAACCATGATCCTGCCATCTAAGAGTACAGATTAGCCTTGTCTATTCTGTGCCTCATGTCAATGGAATGAATCAGACATGATGGGCAATTTTGTACCTGGCATCTTTTCCTAAACATTCTTTTCTGAGACTCTTGCGTTGTATATAATTGGGAATATTTCATGATTTCATGAAGAAACTCTAGAAGATACAGAAATTAGGAGAATAGGGTGGGGAATCCAGAACTAAGGATATATCACTCTGAGCGCTTATGTCTTACACAGACATTGAGGATGAGACTTTGTATTGAGTACTTCTTGATAGGTACTATAATGGGGTTTTGGAGATAAAAGTCAAGAAAGAAAGGTATCAGAAAGTTTTCCTCTGAGAAAAAGAAAAGTGCGAAGTCAGTAAGCTTATAGTTCTGAGTCATTATCAGTTGCCATTGTCAGATCACCCCTCATGGGAAAAAAAATAAAATTGCTAAAACTCTGACTGATTTGATAAATGAAGCTATATTTACATGTGTGTAGTTCAGCCTTATCTTATCAGTGCATAGATTATATTTAACAGTGCTATTAAAGCAGAGCTTCTTAGTCACTGATAGAGATGTCCTGAACAGGGGAAATTAATTAGTGTATAAAGAAACAGTCCCCTCTATAATCTGGAGTTTGTTTGAATATCTTCCTTATAGTCCAAATTTCTCTTTCATTCTGACCATATGTAAATATAAAGACTGCTGTTGAGCTTCACTGGGAAATTAAAGTTTTTGCAACTATGAAATGCTGAGGTCAGTTCAGAAAACAGAATCATTCATTTAGAATCTTTGCTTTCATCCAGAAGGAAAACAGCTATCAGATTCTTACACAGTGAGTAGAAGAATGGTCTTTTGCACAGATTAATTTTCTGGTGTTGTGGTTACATGTGATGGTCAGGAAATATTAAAGGCAAAGAATAAAGTTTCATGATAATATATAAAGTTTATTTAATCACATTCATTACACAGGCATTTATAAAAACAACACATCATACTCTAAGCTCTGTGTTAGGCACCAGAGAGATAAGGAGGTAAAAAGCAGATAGCAATTAATAGGGATATAAGTAGAAGGGAATGACTATATATAACATAAGTGGTAAGACAGAGGGGTACTGAAAAACGATAGAGGTGGTACCTCATCTTGACTAGGAATAGGTGATCTGTCAGAAAGGAGACTTGTTGGACATGGGGGAATCTGAGGTGCAGAGACCTGAGAAAGGGAGGTCAGAATATTTCAGTTCTACCGAGATACATTTATGAAGGGCCCAATTTGGCACTTTAAATGCTTCACTGTGTCTACTCCATGGAGCATGTGTGAGGAGTAACGAGAAAAGAGGCTGGAGGGATTATGCTGTGATAAGAAATTGGTCTACTTTTGTAAAGTAGAAAAAAATGTTGATTCTCCTATCTAAAGGCAGTAAGATCCTTGGAACCGTCTTTAAAGGAGAGTGACAACACTAACTGTGTTGTGTTTAGAAACAGCAAACAGCACAATGTATGGAAAACAGATTAGGTGAGAACCAAGCTAAATGATAAAGAGAAATTTATAGCTTATTAAGAGTCCAAGTAAAATAACAGAAGGTCCACTCCAAGCCTGCGGCACTAGATTCAGAACCCAGACAAGACTACTAGTGAGGTCAAAGAAGTCATTTCAATTGAACTATCTTACCAGTGGGATGTGAAAAGTAGCATGTGAAGCAATGAGTCAATGGAAATCTAAAAATTATAGTTTTTGAAAACTGGTAATCGGGGCGCCTGGGTGGCTCAGTTGGTTAAGCGACTGCCTTTGGCTCAGGTCATGATCCTGGAGACCCGGGATCGAGTCCTACATCAGGCTCCCTGCTAGGTGGGAAGCTTGCTTCTCCCTCTCTCACTCCCCCTGCTTGTGTTCCCTCTCTGGCTGTGTTTCTCTCTGTCAAATAAATAAAATCTTAAAAAAAAAAAAAAAGAAAACTGGTAATGATAGTTTTCATTAAGGTATTCAATTCAATAAACAACAAAAAGAACAAATTTGTGGAGTGTAGCAGGTGATGAGTTTGGTTTGGAGGATAAGTATAGACAAACTGGCATTGAAGTACACTTGGGGCATCCAAGTAGAGATGTCCCTCAGGAATTGTAGGTTTACTCATTCAATTTTATTACATGGTCTTTCTATTGGAGATGTTGGAAGGCTGAATGGTACATTCGTAAAAACTCCCTGAGGTTAGAGTTTGAGGTAGAAATTCAGTTTTACCAATTAGATGTACTCATGTGAAATTTGAAAGGCAGAAAATAAATCAAAGTCACTTTCCTGACCTCATTGTCTATTTTTACAAGTAATCAATCATGACGATGTAAGATCTCCCTTCAGTCATTTTCCACCTGGACTGTGTGCCTAGGAACAGTTGTGGTTGCAGCAGCATCTTATCCATCTTTTTTAATCCAGGCATTGCAGATGTGAGCATCCATTCTCCATATCACTAGGTATCAAGAAGTAGCTGAAGTGGTAGCTTCTTTAGGTCCTGGATTCTTACTTGACTTCAGTGGCAGCCTCACAGTGGTTGCTTCCTTGTTGTGTCTGTACTTTATTGCTCTAGAGATTATTTAGAGGCCTGAGAGAGAACATTCATTGCTACTCCCTATAAGGTCCAGTTTTGGAATCCAGGCTGCCATCTTGTTTACTCAGAAAAACAGCTCCGGGAGAAATGGGCAAAGGGCCCCTGGAAAGCAAAGGCGAGCTAGGTTGGGGAAGACACCCAATCAGTTAAACCTCTTAACCGCCCCACCCCAGGAGGTATGGAGAGGCAAATTAAGAATGGGCAGCCAGTTCCCAGTACTTAGGACCAGGTAGGAACACCCAATCAGTTAATCCTCTTAACCTCCTGGACCCTGACCAATGGAGATCCCCTGGTAAACCAGTCTGTTTAATGATTAAATGTATTCATCATCATAGTAGAGTGAAAGGATTAACTCAAGCAAGCTACATTGAGTCGGGTCAGCTTGGGGTGTGGTTTTCCCCTATAAAAGGTAACCTGTAAGAATAGGAGGGGCCGCTTTCTCTTTTGGGAAGCAACCCTGATTGGCCAGGGCCCTGGCCCATCAGCAAAATTCTGATGCTTGGTGCGAAATAAAACTCTGCTTAACCTTTGCTTTTCTATCAGCCTTGTTCCTTTGACCATGACCCTAATACTCCCAAAGGTTTGTAAGCACTAACTCTCTTATAATAAATCACTTCCTACATAAAACACCTATAGTAAATAGACATATAAATCCAAATGTTCTCTTTTTCCCCTAAACCTTTAGTAAGAGGTAACATTTATGGAAGGCTTACTATGTAAGGTACTGTTCTAAACGTTCTACATATGCTAATATAAATAATCCTCCAAACAACAGCAGAAATGAGGTCTTCTTGTTTAATCTCAAATTTTAACTGTGAGAAAATTTAAACACAGGTAAGTTAAGTAACCTACCTAACCACACACACCAGAAAATGACAAAGTCTGAAGTTATACTCAGGCAGTTTGGCTCTTATCCACTGTGGTACACTCCCAGAAGATACAATTTTTGATAAACACATTAAATGTATTGCAGGGTAATTCTTGAGTGGAAAAAAATTGATACTTGTGTCATCAGTATACACAAGGTAATTCAAACCATATAAAAGGAAGATGGTCATTAAGAGGACTATGAGTGGAAAGGCTAAAACTGCAAAAGAGGGGATCCTTATAGAATACAAATGTTTAAGAAATGAGAAGATGGGGAACCTGGAGAGAAGTTGGAGAAAGAGTGGTCCAGTAGAAGGTATCAAAGAAACCAAAAGAAGAGTAAGTCAAGAAGTTAACTGCACTAATGCTAGAGTGGAGAAGGATAAAATAATTTTCATTAATGGAAAACCATTAATGAATTTTGCAATGGTGGTTTTGACCAAAAGGGGAAGAAAAACAACAACAAAATGTTGTGGGTTTTTTTTAAGATTATTTATTTATTTATCTGACACACAGAGAGAGAGAGATTACAAGCAGGCAGAGAGGAAGGCAGAGAGAGGAGGAAGCAGGCTCCCCTGCTGAGCAGAGAGCCAGATGTGGGCCTTGATCCCAGGACCCTGAGATCATGACCTGAGCTGAAGGCAAAGGCTTTAACCTACTGAGCTACCTAGGTGCCCAACAACAAAATTTTTAATGGCTTAAGTTGAAAAACAAAGAGGGAGAGTTTGGAGAAAATTAAAGCAGAAACTCCGTTTTGAAGTGTAGAGGGATTAGAAACAACCATAATGGAAAATTAGTTAAAAGAATTTGTAAAAGAAACATCTAGCATGGAATTATCACATGATAGGCAAGGTGAATGATTTTGCAAAATTATTCCAGAAGAAAACAAAGAGAACTTGAAAATCTAGAAAGAGGAGAAATCAAAATAATTGATTGAAGTCTCAGAGGAGATGAGAGCAAATGCAAACCAGAATATGTGACAAAGTATTTATCTTTAATGTGGTAGGAAGGAATCAAATCTCCCATTGATCTGGTTAAGAGTGAGGTGAGAACAATCTGATCACAGACTAGACTAATGAGGAAAAAGGTAGATCAGGGAGCCAGAAAATATCATCGAAGCTCTGATAAAGTTGATTTAGGAATAAGAGAAGAAGCTGACCAATGACAAATACAAAGATTTCCAATTAATAGTAAGATCTTATTTAGCCTGGTGACCATATTTGTGAATGGAGTAAACTGCTAATTTGGATGATTTCCACCTAAACATTGAAAAATGACCCATGTACAGGAACCGAACATATAAATATATGGACTGATCACCCACAGTATGTTTATTGGAGTCATAAAAGGAAAAAATAAGGGGCAAGATAGGTGATGGCATTTGGTGGTGAGTGGAATGAAGGACAGATCATGAAAATTAAGCTGATGAGTAATGTTACTGAATCCAAGAAGCATCTAACGCAGTTGATTAAAAAAGTGGGGCAGTGCACAAGAGACTGAAAATACTGAAAAAAAGACAGGAGAAGATAATTTGGAAAAGAGAGTAAATTTAAAAGATAGAATGTATGGTCATAGATAAGATGATGATTATAACAAGGGCATAGTGATGGAAATTCATGGTACAAGAAGGTTAAGATAAAAAGCTACAATTTGAAAACAGACAACTGTATATAGTTTATACATGGGTCATTCATCTATATGGAAAAGTATGTAAGAGGAGGTCAGAAGAGATTCTTATCATTAAGATTTATAGAGGATATATTGAGGACTGGTAGATGAAGGGTGTGAAGAGTGATATAAGCTATACTGGCGAGAAACCATGTGCTTTTACTTATTTATTTTAAAGATTGTAGTTATGTATATGACAGAGATTGAGAGAACACAAGCAGGGGGAGTAGCAGACAGAAGGAGAGGGAGAATCGGGCTCCCCACTGAGCAAGGAGCCTGACCTGGGAGATGGGAGGGTACCTAGATCCCAGAACCCTGAGATCATCACCTGAGCTGAAAGCAGTAAATTAACTAACTGAGCCACCCGGGTGCCCCAAACCATGCACTTTTAAAGACAGAAGACATTTATGTAGAATGAAAACAAGACTGGATATTTATGGAAAATTCAACCTCAATTTATTATTCTTGAACTACAGAGAGAATGGTAGATTGAGCACTCAAGAAGACTGCAGGGACAAACTAATATTAGAGAAAATTCAAATTCCAGTTAAAGACAAGAATGCTGGAGAATGTTTTTGAGGATGTATGGGGTGGAGGGAGGGGGTTGCCCATTGAATGAGGGTTCAGTAGAGAATAGTGAGGAAAACGATAGAAGGAGTTTGGCTGGGCCTAGGAAGAGAAAGAAAACACCAAAACATGGAATTTAGTCTAAGTCAGAGATCAATAACCCCAGATTGGCTGTAACTCCATTGTATTTTGGGCTGCCATCAAGAAATTAACTAGATGCAAACTATAATACATGGCGGCATTTATTGGTCTAAACTTCTCAATGAATGATAGTAATTTTTTTCAAATACCAGTGGAGACATCAGCCTGGGGTTTTTAGATTAGTGGCACAGTACACACTCTGAAAACTTTACTGAGGACAGCAAAAAAAATGTTGTTAAGAAATTGTTATGATCTTCCAAAGAAGTCTTGGCCCTCTTGGGCAAGGTTAGTTCCTTGCTTGAAGTTCACCTGAATGAGAAATAACAGAGGCTCCAGGGCTGCAGGGGAATATCAGTCTCTCTGTAGGGGGTTCACTAGAGCAAGGTTTGATTCCACTGTTAATGAGGACTACACTTTCCATTATGAGAACTAGAAGCTTCTTAAAAGTGAGAGGCAGAGAAATCAGCCTTGTAACCTTTTCTTACATTGTCTTAAATTCCTAAAAATAATAATAGTAAAAAAAAACAAAAGCTACTGAGAATCAGACGGAAGACTTCAAAGACAAGCAATGAGATATGAGTTGGTTAAGAGAAAATTTGTTGGAAAATCTGACTTTGAGTTTGATGCCTAGTTTGTTTGTTTTTTTTTTTCCTAGAAATGGCTGAAAGTATCTTATTTAGGCAACTGTAAACAACATAACTTTGGTATGTAAAACAGAAAATAGTCTGTGGTTTATTATACAAAAGATTCTTGACTTAATGATCGCTTGACTTCCAATCTTTTAAGTCCATCATGGTTGAAAGTGATATGAATTCAGTAGAAATTGTATTTGAATTTCCAATTTGGATCTTTTCTCTGGCTCTGGGTATGTGGTAGGATACTCTCTCATGATGCTGAGCATGGGCTGCTGCAGCTTTAGCTCCTGATCAGCCATACAATCAAGAGGATAAATAACCATTACATGATTGACAGGAGAAACACAATCATTCTGTACCATTCTGTACCCATTCAGCTATTGTCTCACCTTCCCTACGGTATTCCATAAATTACATGAGTAGTTACCATCTTATTATAAAACAAGCTTATGTGGGATGACTGTGCCCAATTATAGGCTAATGTAAGTGTTCTGAACATGTTTAAGGTAGAGTAGGCTAAGCTATGACATTCTGTAGTTTAGGTGTATTAAATGTATTTTTGAGTTATGATACTTTCATCTTATGATGGATTTATCTCACTATAACTCCACTGTAAATTGAGGATGATCTGTATTGGAAATAATAGAGACTTTGGAATAAGGAAACCCTGGATTAAACTTCTCAAGCATGACATATTTGCTTACTGATAGAGGAGCATTTATGTCACATCTTGGATTTTTCAGTTGCATAGCAAATGTGGGTAAATTATTCAGATAAATGCCTAGCAGTTTGCTTGCAGGATTACAGGACACCGTGCATTTTAAATACCTTCTAAAATTGGATTTCAAAGTAACTAATAATACAGAGTTTGATTTAACATGCTACAATATCAAAATGCACTGTACAGCATTCATATAACATTTGTATAGCTCCTAATTTTTCAGGTGTGATAAATGGAAAGTTGAAAAGCCACTTTCATGGTTATCTTCTCCTTTAGAAGGATTTCCTTCAGGAAGATTTTGATAAGGTTCTCTAATGAAATTTTTGAGGAGTTGATGATTTAGACATGCTTATATTTTTCACCCACTTAAAAACATAATTTTGAAATATGGATTCACAGGAAGTTGCAAAGGTAACATAAGGAGGTTCTGTGTACCTTTCACTCAGGTTCCTCCAACAGTCACATCTTACATATTTACAGTACATCATCAAAACCCAGGAAATTGACATCAGTGCAATGTGTACAATATAGTTGTGTGTCATTTATCGTATGTGTAGATTCATGTAACCACCCCTGCAGTCAAGATATAAAAGCACTGCATCAGCACAAAGATCTCATTGTGTTACCTATCAGTCACATCCCCAACCTCACTATCCTTACCCTCTGGGAACCAGTAACATGTTTTCAAGAATGTCATCTCAATGGAATCATACAGTTTGTAACCTTTTTGAGACTGGCTGTTTTCACTCAGCATCATAGCTTTGAGATCTATCCAATTTGTTGAGGATCCATTCTCTTGTATTGATGTGCAGTATTCCACTGTTTGTTTCTCCTATATTGAGGGGCATTTTCATTGTTTCTAGTTTCTAGCTATTACAAATAAAGCTGCTGTAAACAGTTGGGTACAGATTTTTGTGGGGGCATATGTTTTCAATATTCCAGATAAATACCAATGAGTGCAACTGATGGTTTTTCAGGCAAGGGTATGTTTCACTTTTTTTTTTTTTTTTTTAAAGAAACTGATGAACAATTTCCCAGAGCAGCCATGTCATTTTACATTCTAATAAGCAATGCATAAGAGATCCACCTTTAGTTCATCCTTGCCAGCAGTTGATATTGTTGCTATTTTATTTCTATTTATAGCCATTCTGATGGGCATATAGTCATACATTTTCATGGCTTTAATTTACATTTCTCTAATGGTTAATGCTGTTTAACATCTTTTCATCTGCTTATTTCCCATTCGTACCTCTTGGTGAAATGCCTCTCCATGTCCTTTGACCATTTCCTAATTGGATTGTTTATTTTTTATCTCTTGAGATTCAACGTTCTTTATGTAGTCTAGATATGAATCTTCCATCATGTAAAGAGTTGGAAAATATTTATCTCAGTCTCTAGTATGTTTTTATCCTCTCAATAGGACCCTATGCAGAGCAAAAGGTTTTAGTTTGGAGAGGTTCCGTTTTTCAATAATATTTTTTTCCTTTATGGATTGTGGAATTAGTGCTTTTCATTATACATTTTTATGTAATTAATTCATCAATTCTTAAAGTCTTAATCATTAGATACAGTTTCATCTCCATAAAATTTGCTGAACAATGCAAGTTTATTTTGTCATTACTTGTAAAAGTGTACTTTTGCCTCAAGTTCAAATTGTCATCATCTTAATGATAATAAATATAATAGTCCATATTTTTGACCATCAACCACATTACAGGCCAGTAATTTAAGATAACCCATACAGCATCACATTTGATATTCATAGCAATCCTATGGATTATCTACTACTATTTACTCCCAATTTCAACAACTAAAGCTTAGAAGGGTTAAGTAAGTATTTTAATAATATTACTGTGTGTTAGATCAATTTTTGACCTGGTTTGTTCATACACAGTCTATGACAAGATAAACTTTTCCAATTGCTCTGTTTTTCCATTTTGTTTGTATCCTACATGCCCTGAAAAACCCTTCTATATTATAACAACTCAGAGTTTTGAAGATTTTGTCTTACAAATTTATCTGATTCCACTGGTGCAGTCATTCAAAATATTTGGGTTTTAGAAAGGAATAGTTTGATTACAGACAAACTTATGTTGAGTTTAGGTTTATTTCTCTTTGAAAAAATGAATAGAATGGCTTGGAACACAGTTGAATAGAGATTATTAAAAACAAGCACACAAATTTAAAATATCCAATTATCTTCTGAGTGTGTTGTTAAGGCTACGATTTTGAACTTTTTAAGAAAAGTTTTCTAAATTATTTTTTTCATAAGAGAAATAATCTATCAATAAGAATAATCATAATTATTAGTGGTGTGATTAACTTTTTCTTCAATATACTTTCAATATTGCTCATTCTATTTAATTTAAGTGTTTTAAACACAAAAAGAAAAGAATTAATGCTATAGTTCTTTTCTATTTTTCTAGTTGACTTGTACAAGCAAACTAAAAACAAAAAAATCCTATTCACGGAGATATAAAAGGAGACACCTGAAATAAAACAAATGATCTTTTCCTCATCACATACTTTTCCCCAAACTGTATCCAATTTAGAAATGACTAAATATTTTTATTTTTTAATGCCTATGTAAGTCTACTTCATATTCAATTGCACATTAACTAACCAATTATATGTTAATTGTACTTTACAAAATGTTCACAGCTTTCTTTCTACTCCACTGGACTTCCGGTGAGTGGCATTCCCGTTTCATCTAGAACCAGTTTTAGGTTCCTGAGTGAGATCTGGAGGCCTAGCTGAATATAAAGTCTCAACTTTTGGTGTGAAACCAGTCCTGATTTGTGACTACATTTGACGAAGAAAAGAAAACCTTTGTATATTTTTTATTACTACCCCTTCAAGCCTTGAAAGTAACTAAAACTCTAAGTAGTTACTCTACTCAACATTTTTTTGGATCTCCTCTGGGGAAATGTTCAAGCGGTGAAGATACACTTTTCACTTTCCCAAATCTTATCTTTTGCTATGTCTTTCAGTGTGATTTTTCACTACCACCACCTCTTCTCAATCTGTCTCCTAGAAATTAGTCATTTCTCATGTAGCCTGCTATTGCCTATATTTATTGGACAATTTACCAAGAGGAATTTTATTCATTTTGGGGACTCCAAATTTATCTTTTTACGTTTTAACCTTTATTGAAAACCTACTATAGTAAACAGTTTACTTCAAAAACAAACACACACTTATGCAGCTTTTATGATATGTGATTTAATCTGCATAATGACATCTAAGGTAGTTACAAGTTTGTCATTTTATACATGAAAAGCTGTTTAAGAGATTAAGTGCCTTGATAAGGAAGCAAGGACAATACGGAATTCCAAATTGGGTCTGTCTAACTCAAAACCAATTGCTCTTTCACTCCTCCACATTGCCAGGATTATACACTTTTTTTTTTTTTTTGAGGGAAAGAGAGGGTGTTCTCATACAGGGTGGGGGGCATAGAAGGAGATGGAGAGAGAGAATCTTAAGCAGATTCCTTGCTGAGCACAGAGACCCACGTGGGGCTTGATCTCATGACCCTGAGATCGTGACTTGAGCCAAAATCAAGAGTCTGACACTTTATCACTTAACTACTAACTCACTGAGCCACCTGGGAGCCCCTGGGATGGATAAATCACAGAATTATCTTGATGAGACAAATTACAGAACAATAGTTGTGGTTTTGTGGCCTCCTAATGATGTCTGCATTCTTGTGTGTGGTTTGGACTTCAGGGATACTTCTAAAAATGGAGTATTGAAGAAGTGATGAGCCGTCATTTCTAAAATCAGGTTTTACAAAAGACTGTGGCTTTTGTCTTAGATGTTTGCTCTCACTTTCTTTTGAATTACATGCTTTTGGAAGAAAACAGCTACATGTCATGAAACAGAGCAATAGAGATACCCTCATGAGTCAGTTTAGAAGAGGAATATTTTGAGACCTGCCAGCAGACAAGTGAATGAGGTTGGAAGCAGAACTTCTCCTACTTAAGCCTTGAAATGACTACAGGGCCAACCGATATCTTCACGGAGCCCTCTTGAGAAATCCTGAGTCAGAACCATCCAAGTAATGAACTTACAACTTTCAGCTTCTAAGTTTGAGATAATTTGTATTTAGCAATAAATAATATAATACTTGACTCAAAAATACATACTAAATAGATGAATGAATGAATGAGTGATTATCAGGGCTTTATTTGAGTACTGTATCTAATCTAATTCTGACACTAGTATAGCAGAAAAAAGAAATCATCAGAGAATCATAAGGAACTAGGAAATAGCATTATCTAATCTTTATGATTTGATGGTCTACAAATATAATAAAAGTAATTGCACAGAGAATGGGATTAGATTTAAAAACAAGAAAAGGTTTTAAACAGAAATTATTATAAATAGGTTTTTCAAGGAAGTGTTTCAAATTTAGACAGCCTCTCATCTATCCAGAATGGCTTAAACCTGATGCCTGAGGGCTAGATTAGATGAGGTGCCTCTTACCCTTTGATATGATGATAATCAGCACTTATCGAGCCCCCATGGGGTATATGTCCCATCCTAGGTGCTACTTGAAAGCTAGTTCAGACATGATCCTTTGATTTGATACAGAGAATATTCCATACATATTAATTTTTAAAAATCTGTCCAACTCATTCGATTTGTGACCTCTGATTTTCTGAACCTACAGCACAAACTGTCTATGCAACTCATGTGGCAATCACTTATGTACTGGTTTCTGACATACCTTGAATTGTTTGTTTTATTGCTATTTAATTCTTCATGTAAGGGAACGTTCCTGACTCATTATTTCTAATGTGCATCTCTGCATTTTTAGCCACACCAAACCATGAGGTCAAAGTTACAGGCAGTGCATTTTAACTGTCTTTGATATAATAACCATAGAAATACCCATCTTGCTATTATACTTTAGCTCGAGTGTACTTCTGTCAGTATGCTTGTGAAGCCCAGGTCTCCCACAGGTATCTGCCCCTAATCTTTCTGTTGCCCTCACCTACAGATTCCTACGTCATACCTCAATCCTGGAAGATTTTGGATTATAGTTCATTGCCATGACTCTCCATGACCTAAATATTCATGCTGTTGGGAAAACGTAATTAAAAACAACATCTTATCCCAACCCAGGAAACTTCTTTACCAAGGTAGTAAAACAAAACAGTTTTATTACTGAACAAGTGTTCAACAAGAATATAATATGCATCACAGGCAATCTGTGAAGAGACTGCAAGAACAAACAGAGAGTTCTCCCTTTTATATAACTCAATACAGAACATGTTTTCAAGACAAACACTAACTAGTCCTCAAGTAAGAAGACTTGACAGCACTATTTGTCACACATATCTTATTCTAAATTCACCTAGTAATTGGGGTGACCACCTGTGTTAGCTAATTGACTTTATTCAGAGGAAAAACAAACTTCTCTTATCTTTATGACAGGAGATACTTTTACAACTTGGAGCAAGAAAGACATCCATTGAAGCTAGGTTCCTAACCTCCCACAGATGTTTACATTTCAAAGAGATGACTCCTGTGTCCTTGGGGAAGACATTCCAGGGTCATAAAATTGGCAAGAGGCTTATGTAGTTTCTAAAAAGATTTATATACATGCCAAAGAGACATAGAAAAACATTATAATTACCAGTTTTCCAAAGTAAATGCTCTAAGAAAAGGGAGAGGGAAGTTTTTTCCCTTATTTTCAATGGGGAGAATTAAACATCTTATTTTTAATTTTTATTGGTACTAACAGTACAGATAATAGTTCCAATACCTATTATTAGAAATAATATTTCCAATATGCCCAGCTACCTCAGCTCTCCATTCCTGGACTGATAGATTAAATCTCATATTTGCCTAACTGCAAACCCCACATGATCTCAACATCAAGCATTCCTTTCCTAGCAATCACATTCAATTTTCCAACTCCCTCCCTCAGAATACTCCAGCTGCACACAACTCTAGCTCCACCAGAACCTACCTCCACCTCCTACCACCACCTTCCTGAGTTTCAAGTTTTGATTCCATGGTTTTTCATTAAAACTATTCCAATGCATATATTCTTAACTCCTTTATCCTCCCTTTTCTCTAGAGGCAGACATCAGCACCACAGAAGCCAGACCCTCTGTTTTCTTCATCACCTGTATCCGTGACAGTTGAACATGGCAGGAGAGAAACACACAACCATCCTGACTGGTCTCACTTTAAACTTCTGACCACCTCTAAGGAAGACATGGTATCACCTAGCAATTCTGCTACATCTGTCTAATCCATTCCATCTCTTTCATTCCAAGGCAAGCATTTCATACTTGCTTTTCTCTCCTTTGACCACTTTCCCATCTTCAATTTTTTCCTCATTCACTCAGGACATAGAAAGGACCATCAGAAAACTGCCACATGTTCCCACATTTACTAACCAATCTGCATCTGAATGTCCTTCGGTTCCTATAAAAGGGCCTTAAATATTCCTTTCTATAGCGGTCATCACAATTTATCACATGAATCCATCTCCCCTTGCCTACTCAACACCAACCTAGTGATTTCCCACTCTTTTCTATATTTATGTTAGCATTTAAACTTGCTATGATAAATGCCTACCTTTTAAATTAAAGCAATATTAAAAAAAACTCTCTCTGTAAGCTACATTCTCTTGAGCTGCTTACCTGTTTTTTGATCTTCAGTAAGTTAAACTCTTTGAGTTATCTCCTCTTGTTTCCTGTTCTTCTTGTCTTTTTCTTACCCAAATATATACCAGTAAGGGTTTTCCCCCCTCACCATTCTAAATAATACTTGTCAAAGTTATTAATGATTTCACTTTGCAAAATCTCCCCATTAGCAAGTCTCCAGAATGATCTCCCTGTGGTCATGCCTTTGATTAAAATCTACCAATATCCTTCCATCTCATTCAGAATAAAAGCAAAAGACTTCACAATGACTTACAATGCTCTACATAAAATACTTTGCCCAGACTTTTCACATACACACACAGCAACCAGCCTCCTGCCACTTTTCTCTCTGCCTTCATCCTCTACTTCTCTCTCACAGCCACAATGACTTTCTTGGCTTTTTTCCCACTACACACAATGAGCAAGGTCCTATATCAGGGCTTCTGTATTTTGTACCCTTTCTGTTTAGAATATAGTTCTTCTACATGTCTATAGTATTTATTACCCTACTTCCTTAAGGCCTCTGCTTAAATGTGATCTTAATATCTTCCTGTGTATTCTAAATAAAAACAGCAATAGCGATCTTCTCTTCCCCCTTCCTGGTATTACTGCTCCTTCATTCTGATATCAAGTGTGTCTCCTGCAGTGTGCTACCTATATTGGAATGGAAGTACTTTTGGGCAGAGACTTTGCTTTCTCACCTCCTCCCCCTGCCTTGTTCTCTCTTCCTAGAACACTTCCTGGCATAGTGTGCATATCAATAATTGTGTGATAAATTAATTCATATTAAAACATTTACAATAAGACCTTGCCCTCTACCTGTTATTTAGTTATTTTCTTCCCCTAACAATCAAATAGTACAGAACTATTATATCTAGGAATCTCTAGGCTTTTTCACATTAGCAGAGGTACTCATTTGTTTGTCAACCATCCACTTAGAATATATAAGGCACAGTCATTATTATTGAAGTCACAGTCATTACCTGATATTTTTCATTATGTCTCACATTATCTCTCACTAGGTTTTTACTCATTGGGCTCAAAAGAATGTGGTAATTTTGGTTTTAATTGCTTAATTAGTTTCTTTTATTAATTTAGTGAGAACATACCTAGAAAATTAACAGAATGTTTTTTAAAACATCATTTGCTATTTTTCCCACAAGTCAAGTATTGTAATGGCTCTATTAAGGTATTTTTGTCCCGATTACTATCTTCCCCAATAGGTCTTTGTCTTTTATCTTCAAAGCTATCTCCCATTGTTTTTCTTTTTTTTTTTTTTTAAGTTTTTTTTTTTTTTTTTAAGTTTCTTTTTTTTAAGATTTTATTTTTATTTGACAGGGAGAAAGATCACAAGTAGGCAGAGAGGCAGGCAGAGAGAGAGGAAGAAGCAGGCTCCCCGCTGAGCAGAGAGCCAGATGCGGCCTCGATCCCAGAACCCTGAGATCTTGACCTGAGCCGAGGATAGAGGCTTTAACCCACTGAGCCACCCAGGGGCCCTATCTCCCATTGTTTTTCAACGTTCTTCTTGCAATCTAGGCAAACTACTTTCCTCTGTGTCATCCATATACCATGGCTGCTAACTCCATTGCCCTATATATTCTCACAGCTCCAGAACTAACAACACTTCCCTTCTACAGGTTCATGTCCTCTGCATCCTTCAAAGTGCAGGCTAATGTTCCTCTGACTTCACTAGCCTACAAGCACCCATCCTTCTGAAAATACTAATTACTCTTACACTTACTATGTCTACAGGAGTAATACTTATCTTTGTTTTTCTGTAATTGTAGTATTATATAAATATTCGCTCTTCCTCTGTAGAATCACCATGTTGAACTTTTCCACTGAACCTAATACCACACTAAAACACTGTAAAAGTTCAATCATTTGACTAAGTTATAATTAAAATGTTGTAGCTAAATTATAGTAATTACCTGAATAATTTAAAGTGACTCTTATTCCATCAATGTATAAAATAATTTTGATTGAGGTTTTCAATGTTGATTCTAATTTTTAGCTAGAGCAACAAATGAGAAAAATGGGGGGAAAATTTCTTCTCCTTAATTAAGTCAGGTGCTCCCCCAGCCCCCTAGGAGACCTGGCAAATTTGTCATGCGACATTTAATTATAACCAACCCAGTTTATATAGCAAATGGTTATGTAAAAAAAAAGTAAAATAAGTAAGGATTACTGAATTTTTGGTCTTATAAAGAATGTGGTAGAATTTCTGTACCTTTCCTCATAAAAGAAGGAATGACCCTTTTGAAGCCTAGTTATTAAGAGACTAAAGGAAAGTATAAAATAAAGAGACAAGTATTTCAATGAAATCTCATAGGTCTGGTGAGGTCATGAGAATAAGGCATTTATACGAGTGTTTATAAGAGCTCAATACTTGAATTCTGGAACTTGTGGATATATATAAATATAACAAGTGGTATATTCTTCTTGCCTGAAGGATTCTAAAAGTGGGAGAGCATACAGAGCCTCTTCTGGTGCGTGGTTGGAGAAAAAGGGAATGGGAAAAGTCTCTACTCCTAGTTTTTAGCATGGCAAGGACAAGTGAGGTCCCCATGGACAGATGGACACAGCAGACATTAGGTAGTGTTGGGCCCTACAGAAATGATAGGAGTCAGGCTTAAGGAAACTTGCAGGTAGTTAGATGAAGAGCATAGAAGTCATCTCAGGGACTTTTGCGGTGTGTAAGTCCTCATGAGGACACTTGAAGACTGCTATCTAAGCCTCCTGAGAAAAAACAAAACAAAACATTTAAATGAATATTACAAAAGAGCACTGGAAGCCAGCCATTGATATCCAAGAGGTAGCTTCATAAGAGGAGGAACTAAGAAAACATTATTTCAGTAAGTAGTTTTCATTTACTAAAACTTTAAAAAATAATTTTAATATATCTGCAAGTCTGCTTGGTGCAAAGTAATTTTTAACACAGCATGAAAGCAGTTAGAATTAACTTTGTTTTTTCACTTTAGAAAAGACTGATGCTAAGACTAATATGATTAAGAAGCTAAGAGAATATTCTATAAGTATTTGAAAGTAGAATAATGACTCCACTTATTTGACTTTTATATATTTGTATTTTTATTTCTATGAGGTAAAGGTATGTACTAAAGTCATATTTATTTATTTATTTATTTATTATTTTTTTAAAAAAGATTTTATTTATTTGACAGAGAGAAACACAGCCAAAGAGAGAACACAAGCAGGGGGAGTGAGAGAGGGAGAAGCAGGCTTCCTGCCTAGCAGGGAGCCCGACGTGGGACTCGATCCCGGGTCTCCGGGATCATGACCTGAGCTGAAGGCAGTCGCTTAACCAACTGAGCCACCCAGGTGCCCTAAAGTCATATTTAAAGGAACAACAACAAAAATGCAAAAGGCTGATTACCAACTTAGATTCTCTTAGTAATATCGATAACTTCATGGTAAATACAGAAATCCTAAAATAATAATATACAGTGATTTTATAACAAAATATAATAAAATCTTATGGCATCTAAACTGAATTATAAATGATATTTAGTTTAATCTAATAGCTGGCTTGCTATTCTCTCAAATATAAATTGCCTTTGTGGGTTTGGTTAAAGTTCGGTTAATTTCAGAGAGATAGCTTTGACATCAACCTTAACTGGATAGATTCTAGCCAAGATTTTACCAGGGATGAGGGAAAGTAAGTTCAATGAAGAAAACAAAGAGAAGGAATCCATTGCCCCTATCATCACATACTGACTCATAAGAAAACCAGTCTTCTGGAAGTTACTCTTTCACCTTGACAATAAGCAATGAAGCCCAGTAGTTATATTATTACCTATTCTTAAATGTTTTTCACCTTGAAATTTCACTGTACTTGCTAAAACTAATCTTTGTAGATAAGTATAACCTTTTCCATGGCTGCGATTCTCTCAAGACTGATTAAATCTATAGTTGACTGCTTCTGGATGAGTTTCATTATTACTTTTAAGCAATTAATTGATTTCTTGATGCTTGTATAATACATAGAAGATTTCACTTTTTGTCACATCCTCTGACTGAAGGGATGATACAAAAGCAATGTTTTGTATACAGGAAGATGCATTTTTTCCTGGCTATTCTCCCAGTCATACATAATGATGAGGATCACACTACTGCTTCTGAAATACTTAGATCTAAAGTGGTCCTGGCTGCCTTTTTGCTACAAAGTCAACCAACTACTGTGCTGATAGTCCTATGGTCCATCATAGCCTTGTTCAATATTACATCAAAGGTTGCTGAAGTACCTAAATTAGATTAGCTATTTTGCCTTTGTCATCACCAAAACCATTTGGCTTCAAGCAGTTTTGTGGAATACAGTAATTTAAATTTCTCTCTCTCTTTTCCTCTCTCTCTCTTATTTTTCATTACAGCTTATGGCTGCAAAGATTCTACATATTATATAAGCCATTTGTGTCTTCCTATCTGATCTCCACCAGGGCTCAAACAGTTTTCTGGAGAAAAAGCTTATTGTCTTATCCTACATTTCCATAAGGGAGGTGGGCAGTTTGATGGCTGTCATGGCCAAGACCATGTTTGTTGTTTTTTTTTTTTTTTTACAAGAACAAAGCAACATGCATAGTTCAAGGAGACGGCTGGCTGACTATTTGAAATAATTCATAATGTCCAAATGTTTTTTTGTGTGTTGTTTTGTTTTGGAGAAGCTTATCTTTGCCTGGGTTAAAAAAATAATAATAATATGACAGCATACAAGGATGGTTGCACAGCACTGAATAAGCCACAATAGAATGGTCACATTGAGTTGTAAAATAATTCTGGCAAGTTTCCATCTGGCAAGATGCAATCAGGAGATCCCTGGAGGTATCTGGGCAAGCACACCAATGCCAAAAGTGCGTAGCTGTTTCAGAAAGCATAAGAGGGGCTCTTTGTGATGGTTTCTCCCTATTAGTGCTTAGTGTTCAGTTTTGCTAGTGGAAACTTACTTATACATCCACACAGATTCATTTCTCTCAAATGTACCAGGAAGCAAATGTTTATGATTTGGAAAAAAAATGATGAGGAAGTTAAAATCTATAGTTTAATTTTGGATGCAGCCTCACAGAGGGATTAGTGGGTGGGTGGGAAGATGTGCAGCAGGCTGTGGGGAAAAAAATACTTTTAGAACCATCATTCCCAAGTACAGCACATGGGGAAATGGAAGCTGGATTAAATAAGATATTGTTCAAGAAGATGGACAGTATAGCACTTCTACCTTTCCAATCTGATGTTTATAACAAGCTAAGGCCTCTAGACCCCAGTAATAAGTAAAGAGCAGATAAGCTGAGTGCCCTCGCTTTTGACCTGTTTGATTTCATGCACTGGTCCTGCTGCAGTTTATACTGTTCACTTTCACCTGTCTTCCTCTCCTAGATTCTAGAAAAGATGCAATCTTGCAAGTACTTGAGAGTGTTATCTGAGGTACGAGATGCCAGGAAAACATCTTGTTCACTTCTACATCCCAGTGCCTAGCACAAAGAAGATACTCAGAAAATGGTTCACAGAAAGAACTATTTTCCATCTATTTTTAAAGTCTGTTAATAACTTCAATAAGACTCAGCTTTCCTATCATGCACGCTGAAAATATTAGTGGTCATATTTTGTGAGTCATTTCAAGAGCTAAGTGGGATAATGCATATCAATACGTTTGAATTCTGAGGCTTGAAAGATACATAAAGGGCTATATATTTGAAAGATGTATTCAGGTAGTGAATCTTTTGAAAATTAATATTGATTTTTCCTGAAGTATCCTGTATGCCAAATGATTTTTTAAGATTGCTTGAAGTTTAGTATTTTCTTGGTTGTTTTCTTTTCAACAAACTAACCAGAAGAGGGAAATATTTGCAAGAACTTCTAATTGAAAATCAAGGACTCCCATTTTATAACTGAAAATTTAACAATCCTGTCATATCTGTATATTTATTAATTATTAAATTTCTCCATCTTCATCATCATGCCTTTTTTCCCCCAAACATGGTCAAGTATTAGAATCACTGAAAACTGACTTATTAACATTAGATACCTCCCAATGGTAGTCAAGGCTCTCAATCACTTATCATGTACCACTGAAGAAAAACTTTGAAAAATGACAAACTAGGCTGAGACTTAAGAAATTAAGTTAGGTCAATCAATCTTGGGGGAGATGGGTTATTTAGTGAGATAGCTCTTAATAGTAGCAGATATTCCTACTAAACATGTCTCTGAAGGCAATGGAAACAAAAGCAAAAATGAACTTTTGGGACTTCATCAAAATATCAAGCTTTTGCACAGTGAAGGAAACAATCAACAAAACAAAAAGGCAACCTACAGAATGGGAGAAGATATTTGCAAATGACATATCAGATAAATGATCAATATCCAAAATCTATAAAGAATGCAAACTCAATACCCTCAGAACAAATAATCCAGTTAAGAAATGGGTAGGAGACATGAATAAATATCTTTCCAAAGAGGATATCTGACGGTTAACAGACATGAAAAGATGCTCAACATTCCTAATCAAGGAAATATAAATCAGAACTATAATGAGATACCTCCTCACACCTGTCAGAATGATTAAAATTAACAGCTCAGGAAATAACAGATGTTGGCAAGGATGTGGAGAAAGAGGAAACTTCTTACACTGTTGGTGAGAATGCAAACCGGTATAGCCACTGTAGAAAACAGTATAGAGTTTCCTCAAAAAATAAAAATGGAACTACTCCGTGATCTAGTAATTGCACTACTAGGTGCTTACCCAAAAGATACAAAAATGCCAATTCGAAGGAGCACATGCACCCCAATATTTATAGCAGTATTATCAGCAAGAGCCAAATATGGAAAAACGCCAAATGTCCATGGACTAATGAAAGAATAAAGATGTGGTGTATATATCCAATAGAATATTACTTGGAGATAAAAAAAAAAAGAATGCAATGTAGATGGAGCTAGAGTATTATGCTAAGTGAAGTAACTCAGAGAAAGACGAATATCATGATATCATTCATATGTGGAATTTAAGAAACAAAACAGATGAAGATAGAGGAAAGGAAAAAGAAAACAAAGAGAGGGAGGCAAACCATAAGAGAATCTTAACTATAGGGTGTCTGGGTGGCTCAATGGGTTAAAGCCTCTGCCTTTGGCTCAGGTCATGATCTCAGGGTCCTGGGATCCAGGCCTGCATCAGGCCCTCTGCTCAGCAGAGAGCCTGCTTCCTCTTCTCTCTCTGCCTGCCTCTCTGCCTACTTGTGATCTCTCTCTCTGTCAAATAATAATAATAAAAAAATCTTAAAAAAAAAAAAGAGAGATTCTTAACTATAGAGAACAAACTGAGTGTTCTCAGTTTGTTCGCCTGAGGGGAGATGAGTGTGGGGGATGGGCTATATGAGTGTTAGGTATTAAGGAGGGCACTTGTGATGAACACTGGGTGTTAAATGTAAGGGATGAATTATTGAATTTTAGTCCTGAAACTAATATTACATTATATGTTAACTAAATGAAATTTAAATAAAAACTTGGGAAAAATAGTAACATCTAAAATTTGATTATAAAAATAATGATCATAGCTGTTTTCTCAAAATCCACATTAAGTTCCTTATCATTGGATTTGGTTATAGGTGAGAAACAAGAAGCAGGAACATTTTTCACTAGTGACATACCAGCATTTAAGCTTGCATTGCTTGTTCTTTAAAGCACCTCTCTCATGTCAAACTTGAGAGAATCCTTTTCTTGCCGAAATTTAGGGAAGGAGAAAAAGAAGAGTTCATAGTTTAAATTTGCTCATCATAACCCTTTCAAACACATTGTCTATGTCATGATATCTTTTTTCTTATTCAAGAACTTGGTCTTTCTCAACTCAAAGCTTAATGTGGGAAGGGACATTTATCCCCTCTGCTTTCTGTTAATAAAGCCCCCTTTTAAGGGAAGAGATGTTAAATAGTTTTGTTTCTTCATAAATAAAAAGACCAATTTAAACAAGAATACTGAAAAAAAATTAGTATTTCTAAAATATTATCTAGCTGATAAAACTGAAACTGGGAAAAAAATCTGGCAGTTTTATCCTCAAGAAATGCTTACTGAATTGAATTAAAATATGTATGATAAACATTTTAGAATAAACTCTATTTAAAAGATCCTTGCTGGTTGATATCACATTGCATTGATGTGTTCTCTCTTCTAAACGTATTAAATAAGAAGGAACATAAAGGTTCCTATACTAAGTATGGATTTTGCTTACTGAATAATGAATTCAGTAAGGAACTCATAAATTGCTGAGTATAAATTACCACTGTCGAATGCTTCCATTGCCTAATATTTTTCCTTTAAGGAAGATTTAATTCTACTTACTGAACATAAGTATTTCATGCATAAGAACTTGGAAAGTACTTTTCTCAATTTTTTGTATATTATGATTGTCATTTGTTTATAATTACTCCCTTCTGTGAAAAATAAGAATCACAAGTAAGCAGAGTTTAAGGCATAAGGAGTTTTTTTGCATTCATTATAGCACAAAACGTAAGCTAGATCAGAGCAAATATATATATTTTTTTTCTGAGACTTTCATTCAGATTTCAAAGTTATTTTCCAAATTACCATTAGATCCATATTTGTGTGTGGAGTAAATTTACCATTTCACCTTGAAACTATTCCCTCACTAATGTATCTGGGAATAGGGCTGTTGTAACAAGTACCACAAACTGAGTGGCTTGAATAACAGAAAGTTATTGTCACAGTTCTAGAGGCTTCAAAACTGAGTTGTTGGCAGCGTTGGGACTGTTCCATGCCTCTCTCCACAGCTCAGTTTGTTGGTAGTTTTTTCTCCCTGGGCCTCTTTACATTGACTTCCCTGGATGTGTGTCTGTCTCTATGTTCAAATTTCTCCTTTTATGTGGTCATGAGTCATATTGGATTATAGCTTATTCTAATGACCTCATATGAACTATTTATATCTCCAATAACCCAGTTTCCATATAAGTTCACATTCTCAGCTACTGGGAGTTAAGATATCGACAATGAATTTTGGAGAGGAGTACAAAACTGGACCCAGCGCTCTCACATAGCTTCTGACAGGAGGCCCCAGTTCCTTACTGGTTGTTGCCAGGAGGCCTGTTAACTTCTTACAACATGGGCTTCTCCATAAAGCTAGTTGGCAACTCATTATAACTTTACAGTGTTTTAAAACAAAATCTATATTCTTGGGGCACCTGGGTGGCTCAGTTGATTAAGCGACTGCCTTTGGCTCAGGTCATAATCCCAGAGACCCGGGATGGAGCTCCACATAGGGCTGCCTGCTCAGCGGGAAGCCTGCTTGGTGGGAAGCCTGCTTGGTGGGAAGCCTGCTTCTCCCTCTCTCACTCTCCCTGCTGGTGTTCCCTCTCTGACCGCGTTTCTCTCTGTTAAATAAATAAATAAAATCTTAAACAAACAAACAAACAAAAACCAAAATCTATATTCCAAAACATCATGTTCTCTTGTTCATAAGTAAAAATCCCATACATTTCTCGAATTTATAAACTGTCCTCATAAGATTGATTTAACTTCAGTGGTATTATTCGGCATTATTCTCTTTATTATAGAAGCAAAATTATTAAAAAAATAATTAAAATTATTTAATCATGAGGATTAATATTATTCAGATTCAGTTAAATACCTAAAACTAGAGAGGCTTTGGAAATAACAAATGTGAGGAGGAAAAGAAAAAAAAGTAAGAGTAAAATTCAAGAATATCTGATAATAGAGCAATGTCTAACAATTTAAAAGATATTTTTACTGCTCCTAATTTGTCCTAACATAAAAATAATCATTTTAGAAGAGCAAAATCCAGATTCTGTGAGAATCTCTTGGTTGGTAACTAATTATTTAGTTTCAGTATTTTACTGCTGGTTAAAAATCTCTATATATCTAGTTTTGAGGTAGAACAGAATCCCATTTCAAGCAACTGCTATCATTTTGATAAATTTAAGATTATTCTAAAACTTAATTGTCAAGTAGAAATGAAATATTTGTAAATCCTCTCACTAGGGAAAATTTCAACATCTAGTGTTTCTAAAGATAAGGAGGTTAAGGATAGGTATCTCTTACAATAGCACTTACAATGGAGCCAAATGTCTTCTTTACCTCAATGATCTAAACCTGGCAACTACAGTACAGTTTAAAGGGCCCAAGGAAAAAAAATCCCATGATGTATATATTTATGCCTCTATTTCTTTTTTATTGTGAGTTTGAAATGATAAACTTTAACTTGATATCCTCCCCTAAGAAACAGATATTTGTAACCAGAGGGAAGCCATTACTAATAACCATAAAGCATTAAAATTAAAACTTAAATTATGAAAAAGAGTCATCAAAAATTACATCAAATGCAATTTTAAAATATAAAGTATTAATATTGATTTATATATTCTCATTTGATATCTAAAAAATATCTTTTAAATTCTCATTTGATATATCTCAGATTAAACCAAAACAAATTCAGAAACTAAAAAGTCACTTGAAAAAACTATTTGACAATAAAAAATAAGAGTATAAAGAATTTATAAGCACATATTTAAACTAAAAAGGAAAAATTTAATATTAGGGCACCTGGTTGGCCCAGTCGGTTGAACATTCGACTCTTGGTTTTGGCTCAGGTCATAATCTCAGGGTTGTAGCATCGAGCCTTACGGCTGGGCTTCATGCCCTCTGGGGAGTCTGCTGGAGGATTTCCTCCCTCTACCCCTCTCATGCTCTCACTCTCTCTCTCTCTCAAATAAATAAAATCTTTAAAAGACTTTAATGTTAAACTGAAAGACAATCAACATTTTTGAGTGTACGATAGTGTAAAATAGTGGAAAATGGCAAATATACAATATGAAACATACATATAATACAGTCTTCTAATGTTACCTAATAATTTTACTATATTAATACAGTTGATATTATCTCCTTATCCTCCCAAAAGAGTTGAACTTTCTATGAAGATTAATGCAGCATGTGGAAGACATTATTACTTTGAGCTCCAGAAATTCCCAGTGGCAAAGCATATTAAATCATAATGTCCACACACTGCTTTTTCTTTCCCTGACATGTTAGCCTTACAGGCTCCCAAAATTCAGCAGTGACATTATGATGTGACTTTGTGTCCAAAATTTGATTGGAATAGTAGCATATTCGTCTTTGAAGAAAAATATATCATAACTGCTATATGAAAATTGTTACAATTTTAATATTAATATTGCATCACAAGATTTCCATGGGAACATCTAAACATTTTAAAAATCATGAAGAAATTCACCGAACTTTACATTTCTTATTTTTATGTGTCTTCAATCTCCTTTGTTTCTACCATATATTGTTAATAATTTATATGCTAATCTGTTCCTAACTAAAAAAAAATTCATATTTATCAGTTAATACTACTTAGACTTAATTCTTAACAGTACATCCAACTTATGTTTGAGTAAAAATGTATATGGTATATACAGGCTTTATATCTTCTAAGCAAAGTAATTTTTTTTAAAGATTTTATTTATTTATTTGACAGAGAGAGAGATCACAAGTAGGCAGAGAGGCAGGAGGAAGCAGGCTTCTTGCTGAGCAGAGAGCCCAATGCGGGCCTTGATCCCAGGACCCTGAGATCATGACCTAAGCAGAAGGCAGAGGCTTTAACCCAGTGGGCCACCCAGGCACCCCTAAGCAAAGTAATTTTTAAGTTGAAATCTCATTGTAACCTTTGGCTCTGCTTTAACTGACAATAATACTCAACAAGCCAAGTAAATGTTTTCTTTCCAAGGATCCCAGATGTTTACTCTACTATGCGTGTGTTTGTTTGTGTTTTCTTTTTTCCTTTTTTCAGTTTCCTATAACATCTTGAGAGTGGGAACCAAAATGTAGGAGTGAAAAGCCAGAAAAGAATTTGAGATGTGTCATGCGATGGAGAAAGAGCCATATGTTCAGAGGTTGGAGAGAACGTTCAAACATAAAATTTAGGATATGACCTCAAGTTTCATATTTTTATCCCACTTATTTATTTCTTAGCTTCTTGGTTTATAAGAGGAAACATCATAATGACTCTTAACTACTTAGAAACAGGTACTGTATGGTACCAGAGGGGTAGGGGGGAAAAAAAGTGAAAAAATTTAAATGGACCAAAAAGATCATGGATTCCTGTCTAGGTTACCCTAACAGGGTATCTCCTTCTTTCATTGTTTTTGAGCTATTTTACAAACTTTGTAAGCATAGACACTGATAGAAAGGCAAATGATTTTCTGTAGAAATTATTTTTACCGACAAAATTTATAATTGCTTCCCCAAAGATAAAACCTTTTTAAATTTATAAATAAATTTACCTCATTTGCACATCTGTGTGTGTTTCTTTTAATTTTCCTTTGAACCAGCTCTAATGGCTTACTGGTTTCTTTATTCATTAGCTAACTAAAATCTTTGATATATATTTATTTTTTAAAATTATTGCATATTATTTCTGGAAATCATCTACCAAGATGACTGTTAAATTCACTTGATAGGAGCCAGCAAATGTGTTGTCAGAGAAATGATTCTTAGGAGAAGTCTGAGCCTAGGCATATATTTTCTTGGTTTGCAGGTGTGAAATATAAATGATAAGCAAACTTTAACTTTGACATTTCTCTAGGTTTTATTTATTTTCTTTTCCTTCCTTTCCTTTCCCCTCTTTTCTAATATTGCATTTTCCTTTAGAATATGATTTGTTCACACCTCATGTCATACATGACTGTGTCAATAATAATTGGGAATTTGGTTTTATGTTCTGACCATTTGAGGATCAACAACTGATGGGATTATAGTTACTTATGAGCTATTGACAGAGAGCCAAAAGAGAATAATTTGTTAATCTTTTTGTTTGTTGTTTGTATATTTGATAAATTTGAAGCCAGACCAATTAAGAATGTCATGCCTATCAGAAAGGAAGACAGTGTTTTGATATCTGGACTGATGGTTTTTCATGTTCTTCTGGGGGTTTTTTTGGACTTGCAGAACTGAATCTACAAACCCTCTCTTAATCTATAGGTCTGTGTCTAAAAATCACTAGGGCCTTTAACTCTTGAATGTGAGTGTGAAATACATTCCCATATCTACATAGTTTTAGTAATTTGGGTTCATAGGGATCTGAAAGGAAAGCAGTTTCAATTAGTTTATAGGAGTAAGTGCTTATATACATTGAATATTGCTAAAATTCTCAGAAAATAAGAAATATTTGAACTTCTTGTACTTTAAGTTTATCAGACTAAAAACATTTCTTAGAGAAACTAATTCAGAAACATTTTAAGACTCCAGTCCACATGCGGTGGCTGAGTTGGTTAAGCTTCTGACTCTTGATTTTGGCTCAGGTTACAATCTCAGGGTTCTGAGATTGAGCCCCATGTTGGGTTCTGCCTGGGTACGAAATCTGCTTAAGATTCTCTCTTTTTCCCCCTTTAAAAAAAAAAAATCTAGGTCCACATAGTTATTGACAGATGAGAATATTAAATAATTTAGGTTTAAAAGAAAACAGCTGTCTTTCTGTTGGTTATCAGTTTTAAATATAATAGTCATACATTACTTGACTGTGTTTTTCATGAACTTACAAGTTTAATAATCAAAATAAGCTAATGCCACTCTATTATGTTTAAAATTATGAAAATTATAAATTTCCTTATTTATAAACTGTCATTATTCTTAAAACTTCTTATTTCAATAGTACTCAACTCAGCTAAAAATCCTTTTCTTTAAACGTTTATTTGTTTTAGAATGAGCACGCACATGGAGGGAGGGACAGAGGGACAGGGAGAGAGAGAATCTCAAGCAGACTCCATACTGAGTGTGGAGTGAACTTGGGGTTCAATCCCACAACTTCCAGATTCTGATCTGAGCCTAAATCAAGAGTCAAAGCTTAACCAACTGAGCCACCACTCAGGTGACCCTAAAGATAATGTTCTGATCTTTAAGTAACTTGAAGTCATATTCTGAAATGTAATTTAACAAGAAAGATAAGCTAAATTAATTAACTGATAACTATTGGATATGTAGAAGTATGATAGGAAACCACAATATTGATTAGAGGGTATAATGTTAAGTTTATATAATTTTGCCTCTTTTTAAATATGCTATAGAGAAGCGATTACTTTGGATTGTGATAATTAATATGTTCAATTTTTCATTTTGAGAAGTTGTGTAAGGGATAGGTATGATTACAGAAAGTTGTTATTTATACATTAGTAAACTCCACTAGTGTGCTAAAATTCTCATGTGTGACAGTTCTTAATTAACTACCTCCCATTCTTTTCTCTATGAAATAAATGATATTATCTTGAGGAAGGAGAAGATTGTATATGGACAGGGACAAATACTGGGAAGGCTCTTAGGGAAGAGTGGCTATTATAGAAGGGCGGAGAAGCTACAGCAGAAGAAGATTAAAGTGTCAACCAGGTAGCTCAAAACGAGGAAATTCCTCACATCCAGGAGTGCAAGAATCATGGAAGCAGAGCCAATACTTCCCTCACATGGGATTCTACCAAGTAAAGTCAACTAATATATACCGGAATTGGGAGGCTCTCTGCAATGGGACCAGAACAGGAACAGGAATCAGAGCACTGAGCTGTACCCTTTGCCCTTCTGTACATGTGTTCTGAGTCAACAACCTTGAGCAGTGTTTGTCATTTGATGTGAAATCTCGATGAAATAGTATTTCAAAAAGACAACTGTTAATTTTTAAAAAATGTCTTAAAATGTAGATATTTCACCTGCTCATTGCTCTCCCAATATTTGCATTGTATAAGGGCAAAATATAGAAAATGGCTTTTTCAATATTAGCCTATAAACATTTTGTTTCCACTTTTTAATTTACATTAGTAGTATAGGGCTGAGTTAACTTTATTTCTAGTCAAACGGCATTAAAATATGAATCACATTTTCCTGCCTGCTTATATGAAGACACAATGTATCTTTACCTCAGATTTTGCATCTTATTCTTGTATTTACAAAAACAAACAATTTTATACAACCAGTGCTAGGTTGATCTAATCCTTTAACTATTAATTCTTCCCTTTCATTTTCAAAATATGTACATAATATCTGGAATAAATTTTAGAGCAGAACAAATTATTTTTATATGCCATTCACAACAGAGAAAGACTTCAAATAAGTTGTATGGCATATCAGATTTCTAGGATTTCTTGTTTTATTAGAAGAAGTATATATTTTCTTCAGCATGTATTACATCTCAAATATGATTGTGCTGCTGAGGCAAAATACATATATAAAGGTTCAGAATAATACACACTTAGTTTCTGCTAGAATAAGTGAAATTATTCAGTGATAAAATACCACCAAACGCAAAGATAAATTTCTTTTTTGTATGTGTCACACATAAATGTTAAAGCCGTTACTTTCCTGAATTTAGCTATAAATATAAAAAGACTATAGGGATGTCCACTTAGAATTCTTAAAACATTTACATACTCTTTTATCTAATATAACCCTGAAGGGTTTTTATTGATTTCAGTACTTTGGCCTGATTCAGGAATAACATGTATTTGGATTTTCACAGGCCAATGAATACTAAAAATTCAACATTTAAGACACATTTACAATGTGAATGGCAATCTTCTTTCCTTGTCAAATCTAATTAATTCTATCCTTCTCCATGGCGATACCAGGAGAACCAGAAGCCTGAAAGTCATTCTTCAAATCACTTTTTTTTAAAGACCATTTTCAACCAAACAGGTCTTGGGGCTATAATATGTATCAGAACTGGCCTATTGTTTTAAAATTCCCATTGCCATTGCTAAACATAGTTCCTCAGTATCTTTCTTTCTTTCTTTTTTTTTTTTTTTTTTTTTTTTTTTTTTGCACCATTGCTATAATCTCTCAGAGGCTTCATCAAAGATTACCACCTCTGGTTTAGTCTCTTCACTGCTGCCAGGAAGGTTTTGTTTTTTTGTTTTGTTTTTTCAATGGTCATCAGATGCTTTTCCTTCCCTGAATAAAATCCTCCAATGACTGTTTCTTAAAGAATAAAGTTCAGCATATATACACAAGTTCTTGACTTGGCTGAACCCCACTTCCCTCTTGCCTCTATATTCTAGCAGGTAGAGTTGGCCAAACTGTCAAATGTTACTATGCCCTGTCTGCCTTTGTGGTATGGATACAAGACCCTATAACACCTATTAATTCCAGACTTGTGACTTCCCTAGAATATACACTTTTCCAAGACAGACAACACATATTTATTCACTTTTGAGTCCTATGATACTGGTGTGGGGTCTTCTAACATATTTTGGATAAAGGAATAATTTATTATTCACATAAATGAATGAAAGAATTTTCTGGGCAATTTTTCATTCACTCTGGGAAGCTGTTCCAATTTTGTAGTTATTAAATTGGTGCAAAACACATGATAAAAACACATGATTGAAACACATGGTAGACTGGCCAACAGCCATATCTGCACCTTCAGGCTGCTAAATTAACATTCATCTACAACTCACAGCACCGGGATGCTATGGAACTATTTGATGGAAAGAAAGTAAACACAAAAGAGACCTGACTTTCAGAAAGCTTTAGAGAATACTCCTGAAGATATGCCATGTTTCTGTATACATTACTGTCCTTGTCTGTAAAACATAGAAATCTATCTTAACTCATCTTACATAAGGAAACTTGTGTTAATTTTTTTTTTAATTTGGAGCAAGAGAGGGTAGGCCATAAGAAGTCATGAAAGTATTCCAACATTGTACCCAATGCATATGAAATTTCTTGATATAAGGTAGATCTGTGTGAATCATTAACATTTGTTTTACTGATTTATTAGCTTTCTCTCCCCACATCAAACTGAGTATCTCATGGGAAATAAGGTTTTTGTTTTTTTTTTAAGTGTATATTAATTGGTACGTGGCTGGCTCAGCCAGAAGAGCACAGGACTCTTGATCTCAGAGTTCGAGTCCCACCATGGGTATAGAGATTACTTACAAATAAAATCTTTAAAAAAAAAAAAGCATATATTAGTATCTGAAATTATACATATATGCCTTCTCCCTAAGGCAAACTGGATGAAACAGATGGGTAGATTGGAGATAAAAATGGAGATAGAGATATACAGATATTATCTTAAAAGACAGGAATATTTAGGGGAATGAGCACTTCCTTTAAGATAAAAATAGAATATCCTCCCTTCACACATAGCTACCATATAGTGTTAGTTATAAATTAGTATTCTGAAAACCTATTTAAAGCCCCTAACAAATTTTAAAATGTTAGACATAATATATCACCATCCCTTCATCTTCAATACAATTTTAATTTAAGTAATTTGCTTAAAATAATTGCTTATGTTTATGGGTTTCAAACTACATATTAAACTAAATATACTACCAAATTCATGGTTGTTTAAAATGTGCCTGATATTAATATTCTACATCCAGAATGAAGGCTATTGTATTTTTTAAAAAAATCTACTCAGGGGCACCTCAGTGGCTCCATCGTTAAGTGTCTGCCTTTGGCTCAGGTCATGATCCCAGGGTCTGGGAACGAGCCCTACATTGGGCTCCCTGCTAGGTGGGAGGTCTGCTTCGCCCTCTCTCACTCCCCCTGCTTGTGTTCCCTCTCTAGCTGTGTTTCTCTCTGTCAAATAAATAAATAAAACCTTAAAAAAAAAACAATGAAACTACTCATACTGCCAGTGGAAAAGATGGTTATATGAGAACTTGTGGAATAATTATGATTTAGAATTCAGCATTTTAGGAAGGAAACAGAACTTAGATACCAACTTTTTTTTGTATGTGTATGGAAGAGTAAGGCCCATAGAAATTAAATATACTGTTCAAAATTCATACTGTTGATTTAAAGATATGGCAGAGAGTAGACTTATAGTCCTTTAACTTTAGTCACCCAGAACTGAAATTTTTATCTCTGATCTCTGATACACGCAGTAAGTATTTTTATGGGTATTTACTTCTGATAAGTGTGTTTAAGATTAACAGTTTAGCAAGTTTTAAATACAGTGAGATTGTGTTAGTCAGGTTCAATCAGGGGATAGACATCAGTCAACAATTTGAACAGGGAAAGTTTAATATGAAGAATTATTAACAGAGGAGTAGAATGACATGGAATGGGCTGATGAGAATTAAAGAAATTCTAAAGGATGCAGGAATAGTTGAAATGAGGGGTAATCAGTTCCTTTAAAGTGTATAAAGCCCAGGATTCATATCTCACTGGAACTGACATTGTCTTTGCACAGATTTTGGTATCTTTGATATCTTGTATTTTCATTTTGATGTTTTATGTTTTTATTTTCTAATTTGTTTGTGGTTACTCCCCTGGATCATGGGTTATGTAGAAGTATGTTATTTAATTTCCAAATATTTAGGCATTTTCCAGATATTTTCCTGTAACTGAGTTATAGTTTCATAATATTGTAATTTTTTGTGTTATTATTGCCATACATTTGACTAGTATAGATGTTACAGGTAATAAATTGTTAATATTTTTGTCTTAAACTTTCTAATTATATTTTAAAGTGGTTTCAAGATTAAGGAAAATGTCTGCTACACTTATCCATAGAATCACCATTTTCAATGCTCTTTTTATATAAATTCCAATTTCTATCTTCTGACATGTGCCTTATGATTTCTGTAATATCCTGAAAAACTTACATGGTTTTAAGGTTTTAAGTCTGGGCCAATTGGCAAAGAATCCCTTCAAATTTGGGAAAGTGTGAGAGTGGTCTTTCACCTCCTCCCTTATTTTCATTTTGAAATACAGTATTTCTGGACATTGATGCTAGGCAGGGTTTTTTGGTGTTTGTTTTGGCACTTAGAGATGTCCTATCTCTGCTGCAGAGCTATTGACAAGAAGTCTGCTCTCCTTCTTATCTTTGCTCCTCTGGATTATGTGTCCTTTTTCTCTGCTGAGCGTTTAGGACTTTGCTATTCTTTAACAATTAGATTACAATGTGTCATGGTGGATTTGTTTTTTCTCCCGTTTCCCCTCACTGAGGCTTTCAGATCTGTGGGCTTATATTTTTATAACCATTTCTGTCATTATTTCCCTACACCCATTTTCCTTTTTTCTATTCATTCTTTTTCCTTTTCGGAGCTCCAATTATATGTACGTTGAACATTTAATATTTCTCACTGCTCACCGAAGCTCAATTCAGTTTCTTTCAGTCTTTTTTCTCTCTGTGCTTAATCTTGGATAGTGCCCTTGCAATGGATTCGGCTTGTTGATCTTTACTATTTTTTAAAGTTTTCCTTAACCCCATCCCACATAATTTTTATTGTAAATTGTGTATTATTCATCAATAGAAGTTCCACTTGGGTCTTTTAAAAATATTTCCTATATTCCTTATTTACTATGTTAATACTTTACATGTTTGAACATAGTTATGTTTAATTGGCACTTACTCTCCTTATCTACTCATTTCTGTGTATCTGTTAATTGATTTTTTTCCCCTCCTCAAAATGAATCACATCTCTTTGTCTATTTTTCTAGTCAATCATTTTTGAGTACATAAATGATTCCAAATTTTTTATTTTTGAATGGTGCATGCATTTGTATAACTTTTTAAAAAAGATTTTATTTATTTATTTGATAGAGAGATCACAAGTAGGCAGAGAAGTAGGCAGAGAGAGAAGAGGAAGCAGGCTCCCCGCTGAGCAGAGAGCGTGATGCAGGCCTCAATCCCAGGACTCTGAGCCCAAGGCAGAGGCTTTAACCCATTGAGCCACCCAGGACCCCAACATCTGTATAACTTTTTGAAATGCTAAGTTTTTGTTTTGTCAATAGTTGCTTGTGGATCAGCTTCATCTTTTTAAAAGTTGCTTTTAAATTTCACAATGATAAGTCCAGAGCAACTTCTACTCTGAGACTGTTAGGTATGACTGTTAAGAGGATTCTTCCTCATAACCAATGTGAATGTTTCCATTTCTCACGCTGGAAACACAGAGTAGGAAAGAGTGCTCATTATTGTTACAACGGATGGCTGGGGGCCCCTGGGTGGCTCAGTCATTAAGTGTCTGCCTTATGCTCAGGTCATGATCTCAGGGTCCTGGAATCCAGCTCCACATTGGGCTTTCTGCTCAGTGGAAAGCCTGCTTCTCCCTCTCCCACTCTGCCCTGCTTATGTTCCCGCTCTCGCTGTGTCTCCCCTTATCAAATAAATAAATAAAATCTTAAAAAAATAAAATAAAAACTAACTGGTTGCTGTCAGTGGATCTTGCCTAGTTGCGGGCCATTTCTTCTAATCTATATACATATTAATATTTAGCCAAACGTCTTGAAGAGTTTTTTCTGCAGATTTCCAAAATATTCTCTCTGGTGCAGCTCCCTCCTTTTTGTTATTCTGCCCCACAAAATATAGTCATTGGTACCTTCTTTAAATTTGATCTTTCTCCTCCATCTGTGTCTGATTCTGTTCTTTCTAGTGATACCCTGTAACTACCTATAGGCTCCAAGCTGGGTAACTGTAAGATTGACTTCATTTATTTCCCTTATTTTAGGGATCACTGTTCTATGCTACCTGTTATTTGTGGCCTAAAAACAATTGCTTCTCCTACTTTTTCTAGCTTTCTAATTATTTACAAAAGGAAAGGAATTCCTATAAGATGGAAGAAGTCCTCCATTTTTTCCTTTTTGTTTTTACACTTGATCTTAGCCAAAAGGCCCAGAAGCAATTCTTTTTGCTTTTAAATATGAGTCTATTCTTTCTCTTTTAATGTCAAAAACAATATGAGAATATTCATTTTGTTTGAATTTTTTTTCCTAAATCCATGAAATAGTTCCATTTTACCTTTGTTTCTCAAATCTAATTTAATCAATTACCTGATAAATTCATATATTCAGTTGTCAACTTCTACAACCTATTGTGCATACTGGTGAGTAATTTGTGCCTCAAGATTTGCATTATGAGCCTAATTTCCATGGCCTGAACATCCAATAAGTAATTAGGAAATAAACATAGCTTAAATTTCTAATTGATGTTTGGGCACACATCAATTTGGACTGATTGGAGAGGTGGCAATGTAGTTGTAAGAATTTCTTAAAAGATAATCTGAGAAGGAAATCTTCATAATGCTGAAGACAAGGGGATGAACTAATCAGATTCATCAGATTTAACTAAAATAGCCTTTAAGTAACCTACATTTTGTTAAACAATCTTAGATGAGGGGAATGAAGGAAAATATATGGCATATGAAAGATATAAGATATGTAAAATATACATAACTTCTCCCCTTAAATCATGCATCCACCCATATATATATGGACAACTGTTTGATTAAAATAGGATTTGGAGAATAAATAGCAACAATAAAAATAACAAACAGAGAAAGGAGAGATATATTTCATTGAGAAACATGAAGTAATATAATTGCAGATTTGGTAACTGATCATGAAAGAGCAAATATAGATAGAAAAGTTTGGTGTGGGTGTATTAGGAGAAAGAATTCAAAAAGTAATTTGGATTTGTACACCCATGTTCATAGCAGCTTTATTCACAATAGCCAAAAAGCAGAAATAATCCAAATGATTATCAACAGAGGAATGGATTAAAAAAATGGTACTTAAACACAGTGGAATATTATTCCATTGTAGGAAAAGAATAAACATTCTAATAAATGCTACAACATAGACAAACCTTGAAAACTTTATGCTACGTGAAATAAACCAAATGAAAAAGAAAAATGTCATATAATTCCATTTATAGGAGTTACCTGTAATAGTCAAATTCAGAGAGACAGAAGTAGTATAGAGGTACCAGGTTGTAGGAGGAGGAAGTAATGGTGAGTACTATTTGATAGGTACAGTTTCAGTTTGGGATGATGAAGTTCCTAAGATAAATAGTGAGATGCTTGCACAACCATGTGAATGAATTTAAGTCAGTGAATTGTATATTTAAAAATGCTTAAAATAGTATATTTTATGTCACAGATATTTTATGATAAGAAACACTTTAAAAAAATAATTCGAGGGGCGCCTGGGTGGCTCAGTCTCTTAAGCATCTGCCTTCAGCTCAGGTCATGATCCCAGGATCCTGGACAGTACAGGGTTCCCTGCTCAGCTGGGAGTTGGCTTCTCCCTCTCCCTCTTCCAATTCCCCCTGCTTGTAGTGCTCTTTCTATGCCCCTTTCTCAAATAAATAAATAAAATGTTTAAAAATAAATAATATAAAAGTAATTTGAGACCAGCTTATGGAAGTTATTGAATATATTTGTAAAGGAACTTAACGTTTTTCATATATATCAGTGATATTCATATTGAGATACAGCATCACTGGGTACATGAAAACTTCCCCAGAGGTATGCAGAAACCTAATTGTCATGTCCTTAGTGCCCAAAGGGTCTCCTCTTTCACCTAGCTTCACAATTCCCTTTCTCCCATGTTACAAAGAAAGGCACACTCTTAGCTCTTTAGAATCTTACTTTGATATACTGCTCTTGAATATAAAAATCTTCTGGATATCAAACAAACAGATAATTCTAGGAAATTTGCCTTAAAGGCTTTTCTTCTTCCACCTCAATCAAAGAATACATAATTTGAAGGAAGAGCACCAGGAAAGCAAAGCAAAAGAATTCATAAGAAGAAATAGTGAGTCTGTTCAGTCTTATTGTGCCCAGTACAACAAACTAGCATCAAGATTACAGATCTTCTTGATCTACCTTTCTTAGAATTAAATTTCAGATATGTTATGCTTCCTACAGAGTATGTATTATTGTGTATTCATGAGCTGAAAAACTGTTAGATATTGTCTTAGTATTTTTTGACTGCTTGGTATGGCACTATAGATTCTCTTAACCAGGTAGTGGGCTGAATATTTTTCATTAAATTGATTTTATACACACACACACACACACACACACACACACACACACATATTTTCCATATTTTTGGTAAAAGTAAATCAAATGCTAATTGAAAGTACTATAAAGTGAATACTATATAAACAAAGGTATAATGATGCATATTATTTCCACTTTCGTTACTCTTTTAAAATCAAGTTTAAAAGAATCTCAGAAAAAAATAGGTATAATTACTAATCATTTATATTGGTAAACTTTTGGACTATTTTTCCCAGGGTTACATATTTTTTAAGGCAGATAGCTGCAAAATATTTTCTTTCTACTATTTATAAATAGAAATTAAGACTAGTATTATGTGCAGGATATAGCCTAAAATAAATTTTAGAGAAGGGTACATTTTTGTAAAAATGTCCTACAAATCCCACCAATTTACTTTTGTAAACAATATTTTCTCAGGTTTAACATCTTCAATAATGTGAAAAAATTAGGGATTGAATTGATCCCAAACATTGTCTCGTTTTAGCCACAATTTATTCCCAAATGCATGCACTGATTAAGAAGCAAAGCAAACAAAACAATTCCAGTCATCTCGTTCAGAAAAGGACTTCAGATATAACTTTGATTTTTATGTTTAATGGTTATCAAATGCAATAGCATATAGATTTTATTGAATTTTGCACTAATAATAATTGTAGTAACACTTGTATCCAGAAAAGAAATGATTAGCACTAAGCCTCATAGTTAGAGAAAGTATTTTTTAAATAACTTTTGTGGTTTTGTCATAAAGAGGCATGAATAAAATTATCAGTAATACATTTCTAGATTTAAAATATGTTAAAAATTTTGGGGCAAGTAGAAAATGAATATGAGCTCAAAGTATAAAAGGAGCAATATAATATTTCTTTAATTCATTAGTTCATATGTTTTTAAATGAGGAATATGTTGGGGCGCCTGGGTGACTCAGTCATTAAGCGCCTGCCTTTGGCTCAGGTCATGATCCCAGGGTACTGGGATCAAGCCCTGCATGGGGCTCCCTGCTAGGCAGGAAGTCTGCTTCTCCCTCTCCCACTACTCTTGGTTGTCTTCCCTCTCTCACTATGTCTCTCTCTGTCAAATAAATTTTTAAAAATATTAATACATAAATAAATAATTAAATAATGATGAAAATTAATTTCTCATGATTATATTCTATTGCATATCTTTTGAAGTTGGTATAACAGTTTTAATTTCTTATAATATATACTACTTCATATTATTTTTAAATGATGAAAATAGCTGATAATTTAAAATATATCAGATGATATATAGTTTTCAACTTTATTTTAAGGAGCACAAATAATGGTATATAAACAGATGCTCACATAAAGGATTAAGTTGAATTGATAATATATAGTAATTTATAAAGGATTATATTGAAGTGGTGATCTACGTAGGTTTTCTATCTGCTCAGAGTAAACTGCTAAAAATAATATCTAAATTTATGTAACATTCAAAATATAAAACTAACATTTAACATTTGAAATATATATTGTTATTAATTACAAGAAAAGTCTGTATGTTCAGTGAAACATTAGTTTAAATTTATCATACTGATATAAGGGAAAGGATTTTGATAGATTGTGTACATTCCTATATTATTATTATTATTTTAAAGATTTTATTTATTTATTTGACAGAGAGAAACACAGCTAGAGAGGGAACACAAGCAGGAGGACTGAGAGAGGGAGAAACAGGCTTCCCGCTGAGCAGGGAGCCTGATGAGGGGCTCAATCTCAGGACCCTGGGATCATGACCTGAGCCAAAAGCAGTCACTTAACCAACTGAGCCACCCAGGCACCCCAACATTCCTATATTATATCTCTACTATTTGCATATACTTGAGCATAAATCTATCTTTTTATTACTATTAAGTTGTTATGATAATTAGGGAAAATATGGTATATAGTGTTATATTATTTTTTGACTATTATTCAAAGTAATGTTCCATGACAGTTATGATTAGGTTAGGCAAATTCATCTATAAAATATTTCTCTTCTTAATAGTATTTTAAAATGTGTCTATATAATAATTTACCCTTTCTAACAAAGATTGATGATTACTTTAAATACTTGTATGAATGGTATGTTTGGGTTTGCTTTATTACTTTTATAGAACGTTGAGATTCTACGAAGCATATTAAACCATGTCTAACTTCATAACTAACTTCTTAGAATGAGGAAACCTCTCAAATTTAACTGGAGATTGACTGATTAAGCACAGTAATAGAGAGAAAAAGAGATAAAGAAAGAAGCTTATTCCATATATACCTAATGCTTAGGCGGGTTTTTTATTTTTAAATCTTTGTACTTCATGAATTTTACTATTGTAATTGATAGAAAACCTGCAATACAAATTATACTTCAATTCCAGGAGCAATTTTCTCACCATTGGGAAATTATTGGGCAGAAAAATCATATGAAATATTATGCCAGGTAGAAATTCCTTCAGGGTCAGTGAATGAAGTATAAATGACCTCTTCACTCAAATGCTTTCTATTCCTAAACTATTCCCTAGTTATAAATTAGACCCCTCTGAAAAATCTAAGAACTACTTTAGTATCTCACTAAATACCACCCTCAAGTCCTTTCAAAACTAATTTTACTACTAGAGCCATTCCATTTTCACACAATCAGAAACACTAGACACTCCTTTTTTTTTATTTTTATGATGGCTAACTTTGAGTTTTTCTGAGTTAACCTCAAAATAAATCATGTTGACCGATGCAAAGCAAATCAAAATGAAGAAGAAAGTGACAAGAAAATACCAAAATTAAATTTTAAAAATATATATACGTAGAAGGGGAGAAACTCTGAAATGAATTCTGCTTCATATAGTGCAGGCGTGCCCCAATGATTATATTAAAAATATTTTGTATGCCTAAACAGTCCTGAATAAGGAAAAAAAAATCCTGTATTTTCACAATGCAAATATATTGAGGGACCGAAAAAAAAAACCTGGTTGTATGGCATTTAAAAATAACTGAAGGGAAGACTTTTCACCAGTGTTCTAAATGTTTTTGCCTTCATATACAATCCTGCCCTTCTGATATGCTAAGCCTGGTTGTTAACCAGTCATTGGAAAGAAAGGAAACAGTTAAAAGTATGGTTAAAACAAAATACCCACTTCAAGAACAAAGTAATTTAGAATTTCACCAACATGAAATGGAATTAACACTCAGGTTATTATTCTAAAAATCAACAATCTAAAATTTCTATAGATGACAGGTATTTTTAATCTAGATTGAAAATAATGCATTTAATATAATAGCCACCTAGATTAATCACCCCCAAATATTACAGACTAATGTTAGGAAAAAATGTATAATATTTTTGTAAAACACAATTAGAGTCTAACAAGAGATAAATTTTATTCTCACTGAGCTAAGAATTTTTCAGGACATTAAAAAAGACAAAAACTAGAATAAACTGTTCAGAACAACATTTAAAATCTTATTTTGGGCTCTCAAATTTTATAAACTACCGTATCTTTCAAATATATTTAAATAAAATCTCAGAAAATTCAGTATTGTTCACTGCTTAGCTATTTGGATTTCTAATCTGTGATCCCAAGTAAGAAAACTCTCCACAGATTACCTTTAAAACAAACACTGATGGTTCTGAAAGGCCCTGCCGCTATTTTTTCCTTTCACAAGGTGATACATATTGTTTGTTCTATTTTGTTTTTCTGGAGGAAAGAGACAAAATTTCTTTTTAAATATCAGATTTCTAAATTTTTGATACAGTTTTAAAATGCCAAATGATGTAAAAAAAAATCCAGGATCAGTGTTTGAAACTGTTTTTCACATAGAAAGATCTATTTTTAAACTTGAAGCTCATTGCACCCTTCACTGCGGACCTGTCTGTGACTAACAGAGTTGCCTGGCTTATTATCTTCAGACACAGACACTCAGGATGAACCACTGGGCTCATTAGAACACACAAAGCAGGCAGTATCTTTCAACAATTCATACCAACAAATTACTGAGACTCCAGAAAACTTGCCGTTTGCAAATTTAGGTGGAATAAAGCGTGATCACAAGGCATGAAATAATCAGAGCAAAGCCACAGTTTAACAGATGTTGGACTGCTAGAAGTCAGGTAACTGTCAAGAGGGAAGATAGTAAGCTACTAATTTTTCTCCCTGTCAAAGTGAAAATGAAAAGAATTGTTAGAGTGACACAAAGAAAAATGTGGGGCAGAGGAAAATTAGAAGATACCGTCAGTGATTTTGTGGTGTGTGTGTGTGTGTGTGTGTGTGTGTGTGTCTGAGAGAGACAGAGAAAAAAAAAGATGAAAATAGATCCTTGAAAGACCCTTGATCACATGTGAAGTTAACATGGACTGAAGCGATACTTGCCTTCATTTCCTTTGTTTCTTTTTCTTTTGAAAATGGAAAATTCTTTTTATATCAGAATAAGATTATGTGAAGATATAAGCACATTTCCACGGTTCATTGTTTGCATATAACCCCCAGTGCTCCATGCAGTACGTGCCCTTGTTTATACACATCCCCAGGTAACACGCCCCCCATGCCCCTCCCCTCTAAAATCCTCAGTTTGTTTTCTGAAGTCCATAGTTTCTCATGGTTCTCTCTCTCTCTCTCTCTCTCTGAGTGTGTGTATGTATGTGTGTGTGTTTCCCTGGAGGAGAAAAATTAGGTTTTTTTTTTTCCCCCAGAAATCATCATTTCTTTAAGTACATTACCTTGCTATCACTTAAAACAACAGAATGCTTTATCTATCACCAAACACTTCATGGGCTAATCTGTGTACCATTTAAGTGTTTTCAGAGGTCACTCCAAAACAAATGCTGTAACCATAGTTACCATCAAGATTCAGACCTGTCGGGCAAAGATATGGAAAACATGCCACCAAGTAGCTTTTAAACATCTGTTAAACTAACACATATAGCTAAATGATTTCTTTGATTAAATTTAACCCAAGCCCATATGAAATAATTTTCACCAAAATGTACATCTTAAGTGGTATTTTGGTGTCTTTTATCAATTTCTTGAGAGGTAATATCCTCTACAGAGAAGAATAATGGGCTTATGATTAGTAGGTGAGGGTTCTAGTCATAATTCTGTCACTTACTATTCCCATATATTTTTAGAATAATCTTTACTCCAGGGTATAAGCCATCTTCTCTTAAAATAAAATAATTAAATGACTTTACAATAAGGTATTATTATAAAAACTAATCACTAACTAAGATATTAGTAAAACAGGCTTAAACAACCAGTTGTACAATGACAGCTGATTCACTTTAGACATATTACAGAACTTTCTAGATCCTTTATTTCTTCTTTAATTTTTTTTTAATTTAAAATATTTTATTTATTTATTTGATAGAGAGAGAGAGACAAGCAGAGAGGGAACACAAGCAGGGGAAGTGAGAGGGAAAAGCAGGCTTCCCGCCCAGCAGGGAGCCCAATAAGGGGTTTGAACCATGGACTCTGGGATCATGACCTGAGCCAAGACAGTTGCTTAACTGATTGAGGAACCCAGGCACTCTGATCCTTTATTTCTTCTTTCAAAATATAATGCTGGGATGATGATCACTAACAATCCATCCTATTCAAGCCCACTGGAAAAATCGGGAACAATCTAGTCATTACCAATGTTCATTGAGGGTAGATGTTTCAATCACTCTTTGAAGGAGAAAGAGAACAATCAGAATGGGAAGATACAGGATGGCCATTTGTGATCTATGTATTTATTAACATTCATTAATTCATTTGCCGAGGTATAATTTATAGGAAATGGAATATGCCATCCTTAGTTCAGTTAAGTGATTTTTGACAACTGTAGACATCTATGTAACAAACACAAATTAAGATAGAGAAAATCTCAATCATTCTAGAAAGTTAACTTATGCCCCCTTTCTAGTCACTTCTCTACTATATAGGCAACGCATTTTCTGACTTCTAGGACCATGGGTTAATTTTTCTTATTCAGGAACTTAATATTACTGGAATCATGACTTATGTACTACTTTACAACCAGCTTCTTTCACTCAGAATAGTATATGTATGTGAATCTTCCGTGTTGTCCATATTAGTAGTTTGATATTATTGCCTCATAGTATACCGTTATATGAATGTGTCATGATTTGACTGATAATTCCCTGTTTATGTAGCTGTAAGCTTTGCTTCTTCCTTTCAAATCATTATGCATTTTATTTATTTTTCCTGCTGTACTGCATTGATCTAGAACTCCAGATTACAGATGAACAGAAATGCAAGTGTGTATCCTAACCTTATTTCTGATCTTGCTGGTGGCAATTCTTCACTAGTAAGTATATTTTAATGTATCACTATTAAGTATCTTTAGGATTTTAGAAGTGCATTTTAACAGAATGAAGAAATTTCAGTCAATCCTTACATTAATGAAAGTAATGATTTTTTAATGAAAGTTTGCTGAATTTTATCAGTTTTACTTGATTTATTGAAATGTTCATATTTTATTTCCTTTTCTCTATTGCTTTGATCAATCTCCATGATTTATTTGTTAATGTCAAATCAAAGCTGCATCCCTGGAACAAACTCAAATTGTTTAGGATACCATTGACCCTTAAACAATGTGAAGATTGGGGCAACACCACTCCATGGTCAAAAGTCCACACATAACTTTTAACTCCCCAAAAGCTTAACTACTAATAGCCTACTGTTGACCGAAAACCTTACCAGTAACATAAATAGTCTAACACATATTTTATATATGTATTATATACTACATTCTTAAAGTAAGTTAGAGAATAGAGAATGTTATTAATAAAATCATATGGAAAATATATTTACAGTACTGTAAAAAGTCTTTGTGTAAGTGGACCCACCCGGTTTAAACCCATGTTGTTCCAGGGTTAGTTCTATTGTTCTTTCTATATTTTGCTGAATTCTATTCAGTAAGATTTATTTAAGTTTTTTTTTTTTTTTTTGTCTGTTCATGGAAAGTTATGGCCCATAGTTTTCCTTCCTGGTAATTTCATCATCTGATTTTATTAATAGGCTTATGATTCCTTATAAAATTAATAGAAAACTCTTGCTTCCTTTCTCTGTCTTGAAATAATTTGTTTAGTTTTAGCAACGTTTCTTCTCTAAATGTTTATACCATTTTATGGTTGCATTATTATTTTTTTAAAGTGGGGAGGGGATGAGGAAGAAAGAGAGACTCTCAAGCAGGTTCCATGCCTAGCACAGAGCCCCACATGGGATTTGTTCCTACAACCCTGAGATCATGAGCTGAGCTGAAATCAAGAGTCAGACACTTAACCAACTAAGGCACCCAGGCACCCCTATCGTTGCATTATTATGGTGGGTTGAAATGTTCCCATAAATATCATATACAGAAATCTTAACCCACAGTACATCAGAAAGTGACCTTATTTGGAAATAGGGACATTGCAGATGTAATCCACTAACTTAAGATGAAGTCATACTGGACTAGGGCGGACTCTTACATTATTCAATATGACTGGTATTCTTATAAAAAGGGAACATTTGGATACATATGCACACACAATAGGGATAACAACATATAAAGATAAAAGCAGAGATTGGGGTGATGCTTCCTCAGGTCAAGGAGCACCAAACATTGCCAAAACATGACCAAAAGCTAGGTGAGTAACATGGAATAGATGCTTCCTTCATAGCTCTTGGTGTAAACCAACTTTGCTAACACCTTGATCTTGGACTTCTATTTTCTGGAACAGTGAAACAACAAATTTCTGTTATTTAATCTTGTAGTTTGTAGTATTTTGTTATGGCAATCCTAGGAAACTAAAACACCACACCATGTCTTTGATTTTACTTCAGACCATCCTTTACATAATTCACTTTGTTGTAACTATAATGGCTTCCTTGCTGCTCCAAGAACACAGAAAGCATGTTCCTGTCTCATAGTGTTTGCGTGTGCTAAGTCTCTGTCCACACCATTCTTTCCACATATATATAAATAGTTCCTTCCTTCACCATTCTAGGTTTTTACTCAAATATCCATTCTCACCGAAGACTTACCTGACCACTCATACACAAACTCCATGTCTAGTATTTTCACCACTGATACAACTGGTTTAGCCATCTTGGACTAAAATAGTATGTTTATGGGGCGCCTGGGTGGCTCCGTTGGTTAAGCGACTGCCTTCGGCTCAGGTCATGATCCCGGAGACCCGGGATCGAGCCCCACATCGGGCTCCCTGCTCTGCGGAGGGCCTACTTCTCCCTCTCTCACTCCCCCTGCTTGTGTTCCCTCTCTGGCTGTATTTCTCTCTGTCAAATAAATTAATAAAATCTTTAAAAAATAGTATGTTTAATTCTACCAATAGAGAGTTTTAGGAAATTCAAACTAATGTACAGAAATAGAAAGGTCAGTGGTTATGTGGAGATGAAGAAAACACAGAAGGTTGGGAGATTTGAAAGAGTCATGAGGCAACTTTTGAGAGTGATGGATATGTTCATTATCTTAATTATACTGATAATTTCACAAGTGTATGCATATGTCAAAACTTATCAGACTTTATACTTTAACTGCATACAGTTTAGTGTATACCTGTTACATCTCAAATATATGTTATAAAGATATAGCAGGAAGGTCAAGGATGGAGAAGAAAATATTTGGGCTTAGCTGATCACTGGTAGTTTGTGAGACACTGGCTTCTGAAAAACATTCAGCTGAAAATCAGAAGGAAAATAACAGAGAAACTGGAAGATAATGTTAAACTTTTAAAATATATTTTTTGAAATAAGCAATTACTCTCTTTCAAATTCTAACTACCTTTCATTTTATACTCCATATTCATAAGTCTATACATGTAAATTTTTTACTCTATTCAGTAAAAAAAAAGAATAAAACATATTTTCATTTTAGGTTTATCTTCCTATACAAAATACAACATTTTTAAAAACTAAAGAAAAAAGGGGATGAAATGACGTGAAAATGAATTGAAAAGGAATAGGCTGCAAGTTGCTGAAAGAAATTTTAAACAAAAGGAAAATGGTACTATCCAGGAGAATATTGTTTATAATCTCAGAAAACCTCTATCTCTAACTTTGATTATATACTCTGATTTATACATTCATTAAGAAATTAAGGGCAAATAAACTATCAAAATTTACTAAGCAATATGATCCTACTTGTTGATTTCATTTCATTCACAGTATCATTTTCAAGGAGAATTGAAAATAAAAATATAGTTTCACACTAATTTTTTTATGATTTCTATTTTGAGGGTTTATATTACTTTTCAAACTACCAAGAGGACCTTCCCTGTGCATTTTTACCAAAGAACAATTGTATCCCTTTGGAATTATTAGGCCCTGACAGCTATATATAAAGTTGAAATAATGGGATTTGGCATCTGAGAGCTCCTTAATCTTCTTTCATCAATACAGCTATAATAATTGAAAATGTCAAGTTAAAATGATTGCAAGCTGCAGACATCTGTCACTTATAATCATAAAAATTTAGTTATGATTACTAAATGTATGCATCATTTCCAAGCCTATTACAGAAAGCATAATTATTTGCAAAGCTTAGAAAAGTGTGTATCATTTTATAGTGATTATACAGAAAGGAAAAAAACATGACACTAACTTACAAAGAGAATTTAAGGTGCTCCTCAAATAGATGAAAATGTGTGGTACTCATTTAGTGGTAATCAAAAATATTTTATGGTACTTGAATAATCTGGAGAACTGGAGGGTAAAATGAATCACAATATCTTCTCTTGTTCCTGCTCTCCAGTCACACAAATAAGAAAATAAAACAAAACTTTGACTTATAAAAATTCATGAATCCAAATGAGGCTTTTTGAGAATGTGTTAACAAAATTTTATAATTTTTACCAGGTACTTTGTTTTTCTGGTACTGTGATATATGGTATCTTTTTGGAAATTGTATTCTAATTTTGTATTGTTAGAGTTAAAATGTGATTTTATTGTTACATATTTAAAGTTTTTATATCCAGCAAATTAAAAAATTTTAATATTTTATTTATTTATTTGACAAAGAGAAACACAGTGAGAGAGGGAACACAAGCAGAGGGAGTGAGAGAGGAGAAGCAGGACCCCTGCCGAGCAGGGAGCCCAATGCAGGGCTCGATCCCCGGTCTCCGGGATCATGACCTGAGCTGAAGGCAGTCGCTTAACCAACTGAGCCACCCAGGCACCCCTAAAAAATTTTTTTAAACCTAACAGTTTATTCTTAAGGGCGCCTGGGTGGCTCAGTCATGGGATGGAGCCCCACATCAGGCTCCCTACTCAGAGGGAAACCTGCCTCTCCCTCTCTCACTCCCCCTGCTTGTGTTCCCTTTCTAGATGTGTTTCTCTCTGTCAAATAAATAAATAAAATCTTTTAAAAAATCAAACAGTTTATTCTTAGATAGTTTTTAGTTTCTGGGCACCTGGGTGGCTCAGTTGATTAAGCGTCTGTCTTTGGCTCAGGTCATGATCCCAGGATCCTATGATTGAGTCTTACATAGGGCTCCCTGCTCAGTGGGGAGACTGCTTCTCTCTCTCCTGCTTCCTCTACTTGTTCTCTCTCTCCTCTCTGTCAAATAAATACATTTAAACAATTTTTAAAATAAAAAAGATAGTTTTCCATTTCTATGTAAGTCACCATATTATATGAGAATAACAGTAGTTTTATTTCTGCATTTCTAATTTTAAATCTTGTAGTACTGTCTAGTTTTATCTTGCTAATTTAGATATCCAGTACTAGTTTAATTAGAAAAAAATGTTAGTGGTCATCCTTGTTTTTATTTATTTATTTCTTAAACAAAGACACTGCTTCCAATAATTCTCAATCAAATGGCATATGTTTAATACATTTGATGTGGGCCTCGATCCCTGAGATTATGACCTAATCTGAAGGCAGAGGCTTTAACCCGCTGAGGCACCCAGGTGCTCAAATTAAAGTGATTTCTGCCAGGAACCTGAAAGAAGTTGAAAGTAGATGTGTCCCTAGCAAAGGCTCAGATAAAAGCACAGCCTTGACTGACATCATAACTCTTCCATTATGAGACTCTAAAAAGAGCCAGCTAAACCTGTATTTGGACTTCTAACTCACAGACACTGTGACATCATAAATTCTTGTTGCTTAAGTTCCTTGTCAATTTCTAATATTGGTAAGCAGCAAAGATAAGTAATGTTGAGTAAACTCTGGCAGTTGTGACTTTGAAGCAACTTTTCTGTTTCATCTAAGTTGTCAGATTTAAGGGTTTAGAATTGTGCATACTATGGATTGCCTTACTGTATGTTTGATGTCTGAAGGACCTTTAATGAGATTCCTAGTTTATCTATGTTATTTTTAATTTTTGATATTTCCTTTTATTTCTGGACATTCTGCAGAACATTTTTTGGGACTTTAAATTTATTTTATTTTTTCAGTGTTCCAAGATTCATTGTTTATGCCCCACAACCAGTGCTCCATGGATTGGGTGCCCTCAGTACCCACCACCAGGGTCTCCCATCCCTTCACCCCCTTCCCTCCAAGACCCTCAGTTTGCTTCTGAGTCCAAAGTCTCTCATGTTTCATTTCTCTCCCCGAATTACCCTACTTCCTATTTCATTTCCTTCTCCTACTGTCCTCTGTATTACCCCTCATGCACCACAAGTAAGTGAAACCATGTGATACTTGACTTTCTCTACTTGGCTTATTTCACTCAGCATAATCTCTTCCAGTCCAGTCCAAGTTGCTACAAAAGTTGGATATTCATCCTTTCTGATGGAGGCATAATATTCCATTGTATATATGGACCACATCTTCTTTATCCATTCATCTGTTGAAGGGCACCTTGGCTCTTTCCACAGTTTGGCGATTGTGGCCATTCTGCAGAGCATTTTATCAATTTTGTCAGTTTCAAAGAAACAGCTTCAGTTTTCATTGATTTTATCTAATGATTTTATTTTCTTAATTTTTTTACATTTTGAGATATAAAAATTTTATATTTAAGGTATACAACTTATGTTGTGATGTAGGAATACAATGTGAAATGACTAGAATTCAGCTAATTAACATAACAATTGCCTTAGTACTTAACTGTGTGTGTGCCTGTGTGTGTGTTGAGATTTACTTTACAGGGAACCTGGTGGCTCAGTTGGTTAAGCATCTGCCTTCGGTTCAGGTCATGATCCCAGGGTTCTGGGATTGAACCCTGCACTGGGCCCCAGCTTGCTGCTCAGCAGGAAGCCCGCTTCTCCCTCTGCCCCTACCCTTCTCTCTCACTCTCTCTCTCTCTCTGTCAAATAAATAAAATCTTAAAAACAAAAGATTTAGGGTGCCTGGGTGGCTCAGTGGGTTAAAGCCTCTGCCTTCTGCTCAGGTTATGATCTCAGGGTTCTGGGATCGAGGCCCTCATTGGAGTCTCTGCTTGGCAGGGAGCCTGCTTCCTCCTCTCTCTCTGTCTGCCTCTCTGCCTACTTGTGATCTCTCTCCCTGTCAAATAAATAAATAAAATCTTAATAAAAAAGATTTAATTTACCATCTCTCCTCTTAGCAGATTTTAAGTACACAGTACAGTGTTACTGACTATAGTCCCCATGTTGTACATTAGATCTCCAGAACTTACTCATCTTGCATAACTGAAAACTCTTATGTTTTGACCAACATTACCCCATTTCTCCCTCTCCTCATTCCCTGGTAACCACCATCCTTCTAAGTCTATAAGGTTGACTATTTTAGATTCCACTTATAAATGAGATCATGCAGTATTTTTTTTCCTGTGTCTTATTTTGCCTATTAGTTTAATGTCCTTTGGGTCCATCAATATCCCAAATGACAGGATTTTCTTCTTTTTTTAGGGCTAAGAGATATCCTAATGTGTGTGTATATTTTTTCTTTATTCAATTATCATAGGACATTTAGATTGATGCTGTAACTGTAATAAATGCAGTCTGCATTTATTTTTATTATATTCTGACTTTTGTAAAATTTTAATTTGCTATGCCCTTTTATTTTCTTTCTTTTTTTTTTTTAAGATTTTATTTATTTGACAGAGAGAAACACAGCCAGAGAGGGAACACAAGCAGGGGGAGCGAGAGAGGGAGAAGCAGGCTTCCCGCCGAGCAGGGAGCCCGATGTGGGGCTCGATTCCGGGTCTCCGGGATCATGACCCGAGCCGAAGGCAGTCGCTTAACCAACTGAGCCACCCAGGTGCCCCTGTCCTTTTATTTTCTTAAGGTGGGAAGCTTACACCAATGAATCGAGACTATCTTCTTTTCTAACATAAGTATTTAATGAAATAAATATCCTAAGCACTGCTTTAGTTGCATCCTACATAATTTGATGTGTTGGGTTTTCATTTGTGGTTTTCTCTGTGACTAATGTACTATTCAGAAGTGTTTCATGCTGTAATATTTAAGGAATTTACAGACATCTTTCCGTCACTGATTTCCAGTTTCAATTCTTTCACTTTTGTTAAGGTAAGGGAGAAGGATGAGGCAAGCCTTGATGTTTTCCCAAGGCGGCACTATTCCCCTTCCTGAGGCCGGCATTCTGAATTATGCTTTCTCAGGACTCTTGCTTTCCCTGATCTTTTTTGTGATCACTTAGAAATATCTGTGGAGAGGTTTTGTCTGTGAGTAGGCTTTTTTTTTTTTTTTTCTGTTCTCCAGGTGTTTCTCTATATTCTCTCAATAGCCTCTATTCAGTTTTGAGAAATTTGCTAAAAGTTTCTGCTGAATTTTTTTGATCTGCCCAATAATAACTGCTATAGGAAAGAAAGTACTGGGATTTTATCTCTTTTGGAAGCATCTGTCTTTCTTCAAATCTCAGGGGAGTTGGTTACCCTGGCACCCCAGTTTTCTGATAGGCTCAAGAAAAGTTTTGCGTGTACAGATTCGGGGGTGGGGTAGAATGATGAAAGCAGTCCTACTTCCAGCTCTCTGCATCCAAAACAGAACGTGAACGTGACCATCTAGAGGATCACGTTATTTTCCACGTCTAGTCCTTTTGACAGTATCTTGTCCTTGCTTATATGCTCAAAGATTTCTTTTATTATCTTTATACATATTAAATATAAATATTTATAACCTCAGATCATCTTAAAGTTTTCTTTGTATTATTTGTAGTCTAAAATTGCTGTTTATTAGTCTATTACTTCAGTTTTGATATTTTTGTTTGTGTGGAGGGTGGACTCTCTCAGATCATCAGGATTACCTTTGAGAACTAGGGTAGAGCTGAGTCAGAAAGGGGTATATGGGTAGAAAGTGATCATGTGAGAAAAGAGACAGTGGGTTTCCTGTTTATGAACACCCCATTGGACATGCACGGTCAAATACCCCAGGTGTTCAAGGAATAAATGGATAAATAATTCAGCTAACCCAGTAAAGACTAGAAAGGTAGAGCATACAACCAAATGCCTCTCACTTAAAGCCATGAGGTTCATATAAAATTTATTTGAACCCAGAAAAAAAGAATTAAAGAATAGTGACAAACCATGAAAGATTCTTTACCCAAAGGAATTGAATAAACTAGAAAAAGTTATGATGCCTTTTAGGGTACAGAGTTAACACTCCTCCTGCTCACCCATGGGTGTCTTAAAATGGCTACAGAAATCCACCTGGATTTCAGATACAGAAAAGTGCAGAATACTTCTATATAATTTCTAATTCCAATTTAAATGGAGTATTCTAAAATTTGATTCATCATTGACACATAAACTTTGGTAATACTAATTTTTCTTTATCATTTAATTCAATTTCAAGAACACTTTGTGAAATTATACTTATGAAACTATCTTTCTATTATGTTTTTTTTATTATAATGTGCCAGCATCCATGGCAATAATATTAATATTACTCATTTTAAGTCTTTTAAAAATCTTCATTCCTATTCTCTTTCCTTTATAATATTCCCTGGAATCAATTCAGTTTAGCAATATCTCATTTTTTTTTTCTGTTTCAGAAAAATAAATTCTGGCATTAATTACAACTTTTTCAATTTTTAATAATGATTATACCTTTCATAAAACCCTCAGTTTAAACAAGAGTAGTATTCCAGCTCTAACCTGATATTTTTTTTCTACCCTTTCTAATTTGTCATTTTCCAAAAACAACATTGAGACAATAAAGTATATGCTTTCTTCATTAGAGATACATCATGTGTTTTCTTAATTTCAGATTCCAACTTTGTTTCTCTATTAATATGTCCCTCAGCAATTTTATATTCAAGGTTTATTGCTTTATTTTCATCAATTTGTCAGAATATAATTTTATGTTAACATTGCCTTCTTTGATTTTCATGTACTTAGACAACTCTATCTGAACTTTTGTCTTTTAATAGAAGTGTAGGAAAGTTTCTCTTTATTTTGACAATTCAGAGTTTGCTGCTTTTACATCTTTGTTTGACTATTATCTTTAGTTGAAGGAATACATTTTTACAAGTAGAAAAATAGCATTATTTTCTAAGTGTCAATTTATATAGCAGTCAGGTTTTTAAAGATTGCTCCCCATATTAAGAATTAAAGGAAATAAATTGACCTGAAAGTATAGTAACCTAAGTGAGAACTTTTACCTAAATAAACATTACTAACATAAGATGTGAACAGGTTCCCCGTGTCTTTGCCTGCACCTGTTTTATACACCATCAAAATTTCCTTTCTATACTTAAGCACTGTAATTTGAAGAACTACTTTTCATCATATTTTTTTGAGTAGTTTACTTTTGCACTATATTTACTGTGATTTAAAATATAATATTGTCTATTGTTGGGAGCATATTAGGTCTCTTTGTTGCCTAATTTTTAGCTATGGCTTTACTTGACAAAAACACTACAGAAGGAACAAAGAGATCAGATTCTGCCTAGAGATACATTTCCTAACATCTTCTGCACAATGAAATCACCTAGGGAATATTAAAAATAATCCCAATTATGGGCTGGCCAAGGCATCTCCTCCTTCCCACTCATTCTCTTTTAATTAGTTTGAGGTATGACTCGAAAATCAGAATTGTTAAAACTTCTCCAGGAATTCTAATGGACAGCTGAGGTTGAGACCCACTGGTTATAAGTAACACAATTTCCATATGCAATCTTCCTAATAATAGTCAAGGTATCCAAATAACTTCAGGAGTATGGAATTTTCTCTAATGTATTTTCTGTAACTCTTGTTATTTTACAATAAGCTTGTGGGTTTTTTTTTAAGAGAGGGAAAGTAATAAAAATAGTTTAAAAGTTCTAAGCTAGGAGTCAGTAAACTTATTATTTAAAGGTTGCAAAATAAATATTTTAGGCTTTGCAAGCCATGTGGCTTCTGTGTCAACTGATAAACTCTGCCTCTGTCACACGAGAGGAGCTATATATGGGTGATACATGAACAAATGTGCCCCATAAAATTTTATTTGCAAAAATAAATTGGCCAGGTTTGCCCTACAGACTATAGTTTGCCGACCCGTGTTGTAAATTGTTATTGATGTTCCGAAAAAAATACCTAATTTCAATAGATAAAGTGAGAATTGCTTAAATGTCTTCCTTCTTAGTCTCTTTTGCAGCCCGCTAAGTTTTTGTTTCTAAAAACAAAATATAATAATATATATGTAATTTCATCATATTCCTATGATTTTGTGTATTCCTTTGCTTCCGCTGGCTTTTAAAGTGGTGTTGAAAATGCACATTTTCAACTGAGGGAAATAAAATTATCTTTCTATAATCTCTTTCTACTCTACATACCATAATTCATTTAGGCATGATAAAATGAGATCATTTATTCCTAAATTCCTAGGCTTAGCAAACAAAAAGCCATATAAATGCCAAATTATATTCAGTAGACAACAAAAATAAAGATAGCACTCTAATCATTATAATTAGTATTCTCTATATTAAGATAATTTCACTACATGGCACTTTTTCCTTTTCTTAATTTAATATTTTTTACTTGAATTACAATGTTAATTATTAAAGCAGTTTTAAAATAGTTAAATTCCTACAGGATCTTTCATTCTTTGTCAATAGATCCTTTGTTTATCTTAATTCTTAATACAGGTTTATGCCATTCCCTGCAAGTATTAAGAAGAAAAAAAAAGTAAAAATTGTGTATATTTTCATGTCTAAAGGTAACCAATACCAACTCAGAAGGCACCTTATGGAATGATTTTTGAAGTTTTGCTCCTTTACTCTATCTCAAATGTATCATTGTCTGGACAAAACGTTGTGTTATTTCACATAGTACTTAAACTTTTGAGTACTGTTTATTGATATTTGATCCCTGCTTTCTTAAATATGAGGGCTCCCTTAACTATCTGATCATTTTTTTAAAAACATTTTATTTATTTATTTGACAGAGAGAAACACAGCCAGAGAGGGAACACAAGCAGAGGGACTGAGAGAGGGAGAAGCAGGCTCCCGCTGAGCAGGAAGCCCGATGTGGGACTTGATCCCGGGTCTCCAGGATCATGACCTGAGCCGAAAGCAGTTGCTTAACCAACGGAGCCACCCAGGTGCCCCTATTTGATCCTTTTTAAAATTTTTAAATTAATACAAAATGAGATGTTCAAAACTGTTTCTTAATTTAGTATAACATTAGCATATTAATAGTAACATTTATGTATTACAGACTTATTAAACTTTCTCCTTGGAATTTTTTTCTTCCTGAATAATTGAAAGTAAAAGTAAGGTTTGCATTGTTATTAAGAAGCCCTTATATCTGAAAAACTACTATCATTAATTGCTTTTCTCCTCCTTTTTTGGTCTGGTTGGTTATGACTGCAAAATTTCTAATATTTTCGCAGAAGGCTCCAAGAGTAATTTGTTCTAAGTGATTAATTGCTACTATTTTCAATTACCTTTCTTTTTTTTCCTCCTTAATTTCTATCCTTGCTGTAAAATCTTGGGAACAGTCCATTTTATTTTTAATGAGTAAGCATATGCTCTAGGTCTATGCTGTCATTGGAATAGCTTAACCTATTATATTGGATCCTGATTTTGATTATGGGACATTAAGAGAACACCAAGACTTTTTTCTACTAAACAGCCTTCCAAAAATACAATTATAAGGTTCTTTGGATTCTCATTATTGCAATTCTGAATAAACAACCTG
>PITA01012952.1:0-59582 GCA_004023965.1 Spilogale gracilis
AAATAATAAAGAAGGACTCTACGCGGGACACCTGGGTGGCTCAGTTGGTTAAGCAGTTGCCCTCAGCTCAGGTCATGATCCCAGGGTCTTGGGATCGAGTCCTACATCGGGCTCCTTGCTTGGCAGGGAGGCTGCTTCTCCCTCTGCCTCTGCCTGCCACTCTGCCTGCTTGTGCTCTCTCTCTGTCTCTCTGACAAATAAATAAAAATCTTTTAAGAAGGACTCTACGTGACCATCAAGATATATCTTCAGGGGAAAAAACACAGGGCAAAGATTTTGGTGTAAGAAAGGGAGAGGGATAATTAACATATCCATGTGTATTTGCACATTTTTTATTTAAGAAAGAAAGGAACACCAGAATAAAAACTTAAGAGAACGGAAATGTGATGGATGAGAAATAACTAAAAGTGAGATTCCCACTTAAATAGTTTTTGATCTTTCAAGCCTGGTAATAATATTAACTATTTTGGGGGCGGCTGGGTGGCTCAGTTGATTAAGCCACTGCTTTCGGCTCAGGTCATGATCCTGGAGTCCCGGGATCAAGTCCCGCATTGGGCTCCCAGCTCTGCAGGGAGTCTGCTTCTCCCTCTAAACTTCTCCCTTCTCAAGCTCTCTCTCACTCACTCTCTCCCTCTCTCTCAAATAAATAAAAAAATATTAACTATTTTTTTATTATTACCTATTTTTGAACCATGTAATTATATTATTCCTTTAAAACATCTTTTTTGATATAAATTTTCAAAAAGGAAAAAAAGGTACCTAATAACTCCAAAAAGTGAAATTCTGTGTGTAAATCTAACCAAATATATTTAGAATCTGTATGCTCTTAATCTATAAAACACTAATATGAAATATAGAAACATATATCATTTTAATGGGCTGGAAGACTTGATAATGATAGGGTATCAGTTCTCCAAAAATTGATCTATAGGTTCAATATTTTATAGGTTTTGCTCACAAGTTTCTCATACAATACCTAGTGTGGACCAATTTGCTTCTCCACCATCATAAAAATCTAGAAAAGCATCTAAATATACACCATGCTTTCTAAGTTTACTGCTATTTAGCTTACAGTTTCTCATGTTGTTATTCACTAAGATTCATCAGCCTCTTCAAGCTTATTATTAGGATCATCAGGTAGGAATGAACTATCTGCTGCAACTCAGTACTTTCTTTTATTTTTACTTTAAATTTATTTTATTTTTTCAGTGTTCCAAGATTCACTGTTTATGCCCCACACCCAGTGCTCCATGCAATATGTGCCCTCAGTACCTATCACCATGCCCCCACCCCCTCCCCTCCAAGACCCTCAGTTTGTTTCTCATGTTTATCATGTTTCGTTTCCCTCCCTGAATTACCCTACTTCCCATTTCCTTTCCTTCTCCTACTGTCCTCTATATTACCCCTTATATACCACAAGTCAGTGAAACCATGTGATACTTGACTTTCTCTACTTGGCTTATTCCATTCAGCATAATCTCTTCCAATCCAGTCCATGTTGCTACAAAAATTGGATATTCATCCTTTCTGATGGAGGTGTAGTATTCCATTGTATACATGTACTACATCTTCTTTATCCATTCATCTGTTGAAGGGCACCTTGGCTCTTTCCACAGTTTTGCTCATTGAGGAATTATCTTCAGCATTTGTGAGGAAGTTTAAGTTCCATGTATATTTACATTATTTAACTTTTGAAAGGAAAATGAAGGTTTTGGGGACACGTGGGTGGCTCAGTAATTAAGTGTCTGCCTTTGGCTCAGGTCCTGTGATCAAGCCCCACATTGGGCTCCCTGCTCTGCAAGAAGACTGCTTCTGCCTCTCCCACTCCCCTTGCTTGTGTTCCCTCTTTCACTCTTTCTCTGTCAAATAAATAATTAAAATTAAAAAAAAAATGAAAGAGCGCCTGAATGGCTCAGTCATTAAGCATCTGCCTTCGGCTCAGGTCATGATCACAGAGTCCTGGATTGAGCCCCGTATCAGGTTTCCTGCCTAGCTGAAGGAAAAACTCATTCTCCCTGTTTGTGTTCCCTTTCTTACTGTATCTCTATCAAATAAATACATACAATATTTTAAAAAGAAGAAAAAGAAAGAAAGAAAGAAAGAAAGAAAGAAAGAAAGAAAGAAAGAAAGAAGATAAAAGCTTCTGCACAGCAAAGGAAACAGCAAAATTAAAAGTCAACTTATGGAATGGGAGAAGATATTTGCAAATGACATCTCAGATAAAGGGCTAGTATCCAAGATCTATAAAGAACTTTATCAAACTCAACACCCAAAAAATAACACAGTCAAGAAATGGGCAGAAGACATGAACAGACATTTCTCTGAAGAAGACGTACAAGTGGCCAACAAACACATGAAAAAATGCTCCAGATCGTTTGCCATCAGGGAAGTACAAATCAAAACTACAATGAGATATCACCTCACACCTGTCAGAATGACTAAAATTATCATCTGGAAATGATAGGTGTTGATGAGGGAAGCCCTTGTACACTGTTGGTGGGAATGCAAACTGGTGCATCTAGAAAACAGTATGGAGGTTCCTCAAGCAGTTAAAAATAGAGCTATCCTGTGATCCAGCAATTATCCTACTAGGTATTTATCCCAAAGATACAAATATAATTATCCGTAGGGGCACCTATACCCCAATTTTATAGCAGCAATGTCCACAATAGGGAAACAGTGAAAAGAACTGAGATGTTCATTGACAGATGAGTGGGGGATGTGTGTATACATACATACATATATATATATATATATATATATATATATATATATATACACATATACATATATATACACATATACATATAAAATGGAATATTACTCAGCCATCAAAAAGAATGAAATCTTGCCATTTGCAACAACATGTATGGAACTAGAGAGTAATATGCTAAGTGAAATAATCAGAGAAAGACAAATACTATATGATTTCAGTCACATGTGGAATTTAAGAAACAAAACAGAGGAACATAGAGGAAGGGAGAGAAAAATAAAATAAGAAATAATCAGGGAGAAAAACCGTAAAAGGTTCTTAATCATCAAAAACAAACTGAGGGTTGCTGGAGGCGATGCGGGTGGGGGAATGGGGTAACTGAAGGATGGACATTAAGGAGGGCCACATGATGTGATGAGCACTGGGTGTTATACACAGCTGATGAATTATGGAACACTACCTCTGAAACTAATGAGGTACTACTGTATGTTGGCTAATTGAATATAAATAAAATAAATAAATAACTGAAAGGAAAATGAAGAATAACATGTAAATTCCAAATTCTAGAATTATTAGTTCTTTTATATTACCAAGGAACTCCCTGTTGGAGGAAGTAGAACTAAAAATAGAAACATGTTTGTAAACAGATATTTGAGTATAATTATAGCAGAAAGTTGAACAAGTATGTGGGAAACATTTTGTATGTGTATAATAAGATTTAAATACACTAGATCTCAGGGGACAAACTGATTTTCCCAAAATTCTAGCCATGCAAACCTCCGAGGACCAACCAAGGAGTCACCCTTCTAGATGAGAAAGAGTACTAGCCCACTGGACCTATGTCCTTAGTTCTATATACAACCCAACCCCTGCCCAAATCTGCAGCACTAATAGTAAGGAGTGAGTGAACAATGCCAGAATTCTAAATTTTGCAGCTGTATCCTGTGCAAAAGTTCTCTGTTCTGTGCTTTTGTGAAGAAGTCAAAATTGTATAACATGGAAAATGGAATTCTGCTAATTTTGCTGTATATGCAAAACCACTTTTACTCCTCACAATTTTTATCTCAGATTCTCAAATAAGATTGATGCCCCTTGGCACATTGCCATGTTTATCCTGTAGCATTTCATGACTCCCTACTCCATAAACCAGCTAATCTCCAAGAGGACTTGGGTCAACCTGAGAAGGAAAGAAATGCATTAGACTTTTGTAGCAGCTGCTTGGTGTCATGTTTAACCATGTCATTAAGATGCCTTACTGAGTTATGACTAAATATCTCACATTAGAAAATCAACGAATTTCTATGTAATATCATACAAAGCTATTTGGCTTTCCAAGTGAGATAGGAATACAGTAGTAATTTTTAAAAGACTCATACACTGATTGTGACAAACATTAGCTCCAGTATATTTTTAATGGAATCTACAAGGAAAGAGATTTTAGACATATCAAGTCAAAAATCAAAAATATTTTCACATCAAATATGTATATATGCTTATATATATATGTATATGTATATGTATATGTAATATGTGTATGTATTTTGCCTGACAATTCACTTCACATTGGCTATTCATTTATAGTAACACACATTAATGTAAAAAGTCAAATAAGAATACCAATGAGGTGACACATCAAAGGAAAAAATGACAAGTAATCCACAAGTAAATAGATGGGAAGTAACTAAAAACTATAAAAAGAAGATTTTTTATACTGATGACTTTTTTTTTCTCTGCACTGTGGCTGCTACAAACTTTAATTCTATTATTTGTCTTTATTTGTTTTTAGTTATCTTATTGCTATTCTCTCTTACAAACTTAAAAAGAAATCACCCTCCTTTTGACTATCTCACTGTAAAAATACCCTCTTGATTAATTACAAAAATATAATCTTTTAATCTTTTCTGTTCTCATGTCTTACATGTTTCCTCCCACTCTTCATGGCTTTGCTCAAAGCTGACCTGAGCTCAATGTCAGATTTCTCCCTAACAAACTGCACCTGCCCTGATTATATCTAACCAACCCCCATACCTGTGGACCTCAGGTCCCTCACCAGTTGAGATGTGACTACTGAACACAAGGGCAGACCACTGGAGTCTGGGACATAGGCAGTATTTGTAAAGTTTTCCTATATCACATCTCAACAACTAAGAGCAGTTATGTTGTAGCTTCCCATGTCTTCTTGCTCTTACTCTTCCCCTGGTTTCAGAAAATACTACTCACCTATCCTTGGAAACTGCAGGAACTACTGACAGATATACAAGTCATTTGTTCCTCTCTCATTGTTCTGACTACCCATGCTGCGACTTGCCAACATGTCCCTTCCTTTCATGTGACATCCCTCAATAATAATATGAGCCCCTTTTTTCAAAGCATCTTTCCATGAGACGGAAATCAGACAATTCCTCCTGGTCATAAATTCTGACTCTTGGGTTTTCTGTCTTCAAACTTCTGTCTTCAAACTTCAAGCTCTATTTCACCATGTGCAATAAGTCAAGAGAATCAGAAACTCCCCTGAAAGTCTCTGCCTCCAGTCATTATCAACATGCTCAAGATAAAATGAAAATAGCAATACATTTCTGATTCCAAACAAAGTGAAGTAGACACATTTCTCCCTATTCCTCACACTAAGTATAGCTGAAACAAATATAAGAAGACTGAGAGGTGGAGAAGAGAAGACGACTACCTCAGGGACCAACAAGCTGGACTTGGAACCAGCAACAGATATGACAGTGTATTCCTTGTGTTTTCTTTCTCCTTCTCTATATCCCAGACTGGGTACTTGGGAAGGCTATAATATGGTGTAGCTCCTTGGAAAAAGTTCTCATAGTTTCTCATAAAACTGTACATATGCCTACCTTAGACACATAAATTCCCGTTCTAGATATTTGTGCAAGAGCAATTAAATCATATTGTCACAAAGGACTTACAAAATAATCATAACAGTTTATTCATAACAGTCAAAAACTTGGAACTGCTCATGCGTCCATTAATAGAAGAATGGTTAAACAAGCTGTGATTTGCTCATAAAATGAAATACTACTCATTAGTAAAAATGCATTCAACAATATAGATAAGCAAGCATTGTTAAATGATAATGGTAGAATCCAGGTGGTGAGAATAGGTATTCACTGTAAACTTCTTTTGACCTTGCTTTATGTTTGAGGAATTGATCATGAAATAGAGCTTGAAGTTTGAAGACAGAAGTTTGAAGACAGAAGACCCAACCATCAGTATGTATGGTTCTCTTATGAGACTCTATTCTTTTTTTTATTCTTTAGCTAATATCACACTGTCTTACTCTAGCTTCATATTAAATTCTTCCTCTTCAAGATTATCTGATCTGTTTTTGGCCCTTTGGTTTTACCATAAATTTTAGGATCAGCTTGTCAATTTCTACAACAGTTTCTCTGAGATTTTGATTGGGATTGAATAGAATCTATGGATCAATTTAGGGGAAGTTAACATTTTTACAATATTGAGTCCTTAATTTATGAACATATTCTAGTCTTCTACTTAACTCCTTACTTAAAATTTCTCAAAAATGTTCTGAAGTCTTTGGTATAAAAACATTGACTTATTTTTGCTATATTTTCTCCTAAGTATTGGGAAATTTTTATTCTGATGAAATGTCATTTTACCTTCTTTTTGTTAGTAGTACATAAAAATACAATGAAATTGACCAAAAGGGATCTTTGGAGAAATGCCTAATTCTAGGACTGGAACAAGAGACACACAAGAGGGGCATGGAACAACTTACAGAGTGCCAAAAAGTAAGGAGGTACTCATAAATAAATAAATAGTTGATAGATAGATAGATAGATAGATAGATAGATAGATAGATAGATAGATAGATAATGAACGAACAAACAAACCACATTGATAAGAGTTTGTCAAAGGCACAAAGGAGCCCACTGAAAGTTCTCCCAACAGCCAAAGCTGGAACAATTTGAGCAATAAAATAAAATAAAGCAGAATTGGATTAACACTTAAAATATAAAATAAGTACCCCTTAGTCCATAACTGACATCAGTAAATGACTGGATAAATAAATAAATAAATAAATAAATAAATAGGAAAGAAAAAGATCAATTTCTCATGTGAGAAGAGTTAAATATATGTGGATACCCTATCCTTCACAAGGAGGAGCATAAGTTCTCACTGTTTGAGAGTTGCATCCAAAGAGTATACTATGGAAAGGAAGAGTGGGAGAGTAGCTTTATAAAGAGTAAAAAAATCTGATAAACATTACCTCAAACAAATGACCAAGGTCAAAATCAACAGTGATACATTTGTTGATAGTATGTGCCCTTGATATGTGATTAAATTGTCGCTTTCCCTCCATGCTATTCTCCCCCAAAAGCTATCACCCCAGTCTTACCATGAGAAAAACATCAATCAAATTCCAATACAGTAACATTCTATAAAATGCCTAGTCAATATTCCTCAAACTGTCAAGGTCACCATAAAAAAAAGGAACATCAGAGAATTTGTTATATTCAAGAAGAGCCTAAAGAGACATGACAAATAAATATAACATAGCGTGGTATCCTGCATGGGATCTTAGAATAGCAGAAGAGCACTAGATAAAAATTAAGAAAATCTGAATAAAATATGGGTTTTAGTTAATACTAATGTATCAGTATTGTTTCATTAATTACAATGAATGTATCATACTAATATAAGATGGTAGTAATAAGGGAAACTGGGGACAAGATATATAGGAGCACTCTGTACTAATTCTCAATTTTAATCTAAAACTGGTCTGTTGTACATAAAATTTATAAAATAAGGTCCATTTAAAAAAAATAAAATATAAAAGCACTATTAAAAAATAAAATGATATCTAGTCATTGAACTTTTATTCAGAGATCTTGATAAATTCATTTATTAATTCTCTCTTAAATTATCTGTATATTCTTTTGAATTTTCTGGGTAGACAATCATTTCATCTAAAGGTAATGACAGTTTTATCATTTTCTTTCCAGTCCATCTTTGTTTTTCTTGCCGTATTGCTAAAACTAGGACCTTTAGTAATATGTTAAATTAAAGTGGGGATAACAGACATTTTGTTCCCATATAAGGTAGGAAGTTTTCAGCATTTTACCGTTAAGAATGATGTTTGTGAAATTTTTTTTGCAACTCCATTAGATTAAGGAAGTTCTCTTTTATTTATAATGAACTTAGATTCATTTATAATAAATGTGTGTTAAATTTTACCAAATGCTTTTTGCTATGACTATTAATAAGATCATGTAATTTTCATCCTTTTCTTACTAATGTGGTAAATTACATTGTGTGATATTTTTCAAATGTCAAACCAACACTACCAAGAAGAATACACTCTTCTGGCGTGTAGTGTATTATACTTTTTATAAATCATTGGATTAAATTTCCTAAAAACAGTTATTATTTTTGTACCATGAGAAAGCTTGGCTTCTTGTATTATTTGTCAGGATTTGGTATCAAGATATTGCTTGCCTTGTAAAATAAGTCATGAATTGCTTCTTCTTTTCTTATTCTTTAAAAGTACTTATTGTACTTTGTACTTTAAAAGTACAAAGATTGGTGTTATTTCTTCTTTAAATATATGGAAGACTTGATCAGTGAAGACATCTAGGTCTAAAGATTTCTCTGTGGCAAAATTTAAATTGCAGATTCAATAGTATTGCTATATCTGGGACTATTACTATTTATATTTTCTATTTCATCTTGTGTGAGGTTAGGTACGTTGTACATTTTTTGCAATTAATTTAATCCAAATCTTCAATCTTATTTTCATAAAATAGCTCTATGTCTTCTATTTTGTTTGGGCTCTAACTATGTCTTCTTCTTAATTCCTGATATTGGTAATATATAACTGTTCTCTTTTTTCTCAGTCAAACTTTCTAAGAGTTTATCAATAATATGTTGTTATATTTTTTAAGATCACACTTATGGTAGCCGTATGACATTCCCACAATCTAGCTGAATTTTTATAAGAAACATATCCTTTTCCATATCCGGCATCATGGAATTCCCAAGTATTCATATTCAAAACAACAATAGGGTTCTTTTAAAGGCACTAAAAATTAAAGAAAAGGAAATCACCAAAAACCTTTCTAACACTGAGCACTTATAGAGAAAGTAATATAAGGTATTATAGTAGAGAGTAAAACTAGGCAGAATGCATATCTGAAACTAGTGTGCTTTGATGCAGTCAGAGCTAGTATCTAGTAAAAGTGCTTTCCTGCAGGTTTGTCCAGTGGTCCCTCTGTGCTTCACTTGAGATGAGATGGTCTGTCCAGGGAACCAATAATGAAGCAGTCATCCCTTGATACTTTGGGATGATAAGGGAGAATGGTAAATTGCCCTGGAAGGGCTTAAGAAAGTTTTCTAACTGGTCTACCTGTGGAAGCTCGGAGTACTGGATTGAAACAGGTGACCTCTTAAGGTTCCCTCTAGATTGATTCATCTGTAATACTGAGATAGATTCTGACTTAAGCTATCAAAGCTCTTGGGTTAATTTAAAAACATGACATTGAATTTCAGTAGTGAAACAGTCTAGAGAAATTCAAAGTTCTATTAATGGATTATACTGCCCTGTTAGACAAGTATGTCAAAATACTATAAAAATTACACAGAACACACTTAGTCAGAATCAGAACTTTGAGCATATCTTGTATCACCATCTTATTCAAAGTATATATTTTTTAAATCCCTGTATGTCCTTCTGTTAAAAATAAAAACTAGTGTCTAGGAATAGCTATTTCCTGATAAAACTACCCATTGACTTCTTTGTCAGACAAATGCAGCTCATAAATTGACACATTTCACTCCATCTGTATGTACAGCATGTTCCACAGCACAATTACAACACAGGCATCTTAACTTTAAATGAGACAAAATAAACATAAAATTAGCACTGGTGGGAACCCCCTGCCACTCAGTTTGTGCAGGCTTTAATACCTTCGTATTTTCTATATCCTTCTACATAAACAGTTTTATATTAGCCGTTGATATGGTTGCTTCCAACAATTCAGTGTTGAGCTGTTTAAAAGCACTAATTAGCAGCTTTAATACAGAAGGGAACACATACATTAGAAAAACCCTGTAAACCCCAAATACCCCTTGGGCCCTGCCATTTGTGTGTAAAATAACTCAATAAAAAATATATACTATATTGTTAATCACAAGACCGTCCAGAAATATAATCAATCACAGAAGACATATAAATAGTATCTTTATAAAAAAAAAAAAAAGAAAAATGAGAACTTCCATTTAAGCTGAGCATGGGAATGATCACAATGAGCAGGTGAATTTATAAAACTAAGCACACTTCATAATAATGATAAAAAATATTACAAGCATATATATATCCAATTGACATATATGCATTGCATTCAATTTTAGCACAACTGGCAGTGTATTTATTAAATTAACATTTCATCTATTTCTTTGTATCACTTCTAAGAATATCAAAGCCATATATACATGTATATTAACTTTAACAGAAAATAATCTTCAAGTATTGTCTACTATTTGAAAAAATACAGAAACATATTTAATTTTCAAAGGATTCCAGGAACACGTTTTTCTGTAATCAAGAATGTCCATATAATGCAATTATTTCTTTTTAAGTAACTCTTACTATACCTAGCCATTTTTAACTTCAAAGAATGTTTTTTCTTTTCCCCAACTTTCCACATACCTTGATCAGATAATTCTACTAGTTAATATTTCTAGTACATGTAAATAATTATATCCTGAGTGCTTTAAAATTACACTAATTCCTACACCATTAAGGAAGGAAAATGTTTCTAGTTTTTGATGCATTATAAGTGGGAGATATTAATTTCTAGATGAAATTATGCATAAGCAGGGGAAAGCTTTGTACCAAGTTAATATTTAAACATAAAATGTTAAGTATCTCAGGAATTATGGATGATTAAAAGCAAATAGGACAACACAACCATATTGTATTTGGATTGTGGGACCCTCTCCCATTTGTGCAATTTTCTATCCCCCAAAGCAAAAAGCATCTTCCTATTTTAAAATTGTTTAGCTGTCAAGATGGATGGTTTGAACAGTAGCAAACACTCAAAATCAAAGAAATGGCATTCTTCAGTAAATATGTTTATGCCATGTCATATAAATGAATTATAAACAGTAAAGTAACCTTTTTGCTTTTATCGTTAACACTTTGTTATTTTATGAACTGGCACTAAGCAATACGATTTCTTAAGCAAGTTTTGAAAACTTGGAGGAAATTAATGTATACCAAGTTATATATTATTTTCTAATATAGTACTAATCATGCTTTGCTATTTGGGGTGAATAGCTTTTTAAAATTATACTGAAATGATGGAATTGTCCCATTTTAAGTAGAAATTTCCATACAATGGGTAATTTCAATTCTTTCCAGCTTTATTCCACTATTAGAAACAGATTTAGTCAAAGACCTCACATATTTGCTATGAATATATTTTAATGTATTTTCTCCAAGGAAATAAAGCAGGTTTGTTCCTCCTTTCATGTCTTGCTTTAAATGGTGTTTTATGTTATAGGCTAATGACTAACTAACAGTGCACTTAATGTACTTTGCATATAGTATTTTACTAATGTCACTGAGCATTTCATTTTGGGGGCGGGGGGGCTGCCATGACACCTGATGAGCAGTTTTACGTAGGCTGGGAGTATGTTTACAGTTAACCAAGGCTTTTAGAGATAGATTCTCTGTTTCTGGCAAATACGGAGCTATACACCCTTCACCATCTATGACAGGTGATACTGTCTCTTAGTAAATCCATATCCCCCCACTATGATAGAATTAGGGTAAGACTCCAAGAGCTTAGGTCAGGGAAAAACAGAGTTCTTTATAGGTCTGCTACATTAAATTATAGGACCATTGTATTCGTCTCCTAGGACTGCTATAGCAAAATATCACAAACTGGGTGGCTTAAAATAGAAATCTATTGTCGTACAGCTCTGGAGTCCCAAAGTCCAAAATCGAAGTTTTGGTGAGGACTCACTCCCTCTGTAATCCATAGGGAAGGATACTTCCTTGCTTCTTCCCAGCTTCTGGTGATGGCCATCTATCCTTGGCATTCTTTGGCTTGTAACTGCAACACACCACTCTCTTCCTCTGGAGTCACATGGTGGGTTCCAGTCTTCAAAACATTTTCTTAATAAGGATACGAAGCATATTGAATTAAGAGTCCACTCTACTCCAGTATTACCGCAACAACCCTATCTCCAAATAAAGTCACATTCTGAGGTACTGGGGGTCAGGACGTTAGCACATCTTTTGGTGGAGGGAAACAATTCAACCCTGGCCAACCATTAACCAATATCAGATGTAAACCTAAATTGGTATGCCCAGGCCTAAATGGCTAGCTAGATCTTTCTCTAGATTATCTCTCTTCTTGGAGGAGTTCCATTGCCTGGTGATGGCATCATGGAGCGAGTCACTTTTATCCTTTAGATGTCCATCAGGCAGAAGAAGAAAGAGTAAAATGAAGAGGTTAGGATTGCTGAGAATCACACTTGTACCACAGCATATCTACAAACATCCAGACTATAATGGATATCTTTTTAGAGGATTGACGATGTTCTGTCAGAAAAAGTAAGGAAAAAATCTCTATCTTGCCATTCTTTATTCTAAGAAGTTCCTTTGGAGAAATACTCCCTCAGTCCCCTAGGAGTGGCCAGATTTCCATCAACTCAGTCTAGCAGAGGTCACTAACTGATCTCCAGAGCCATTGACATCTTCCAATTCACCAGTGGAAAAACCACCATTAAAAAAGAAAGAAAGAAAGAAAAAACAGCAAAGGGTTCAGAAACAATGTGTCAGGGGGTAGATTTGCATTACCTCCCGCTTCAGCCTTTGTCCTCAAAGTCCTTTCTGCGGAGTATTAAATGGTGTTTGCCTTTTTTTCTTTTTTGTTTTTCTCTTTTTGGATGGGAAGAGAAGTCAATGAGATTTTTGAAAAGGCTCAGAACAGAGAGGTCACTTTTCAACAAATGACATGTAAGGCAAGATAAATTTACATTTTTCAGCCTCATGAAAAACAAGCACAGCTTTGTCTGGGATTCACTAAGAAGTCATTGAAGGTAAGCATTGGCTGCCCACTGTCAGGATGGAGTAAAACCCAGAGAAATGTGAGCTAAAGGGAGTTCATATGCAACCATAGGTTGAACATCCCCAACTTCCCACAAAGGCCTTTCATTTCCATTTGGAATTAGGATACGATAACCTAGACGGGCCAGCCCCTTAGTCACTAAGCAAAACTCTTGACATTTGCCTAATTATCTTTTCTCATCATCAGTCATTTCTTGAAGTCTCAGCTTCATTCAGATGCCAGGTATTTCCGAAATTAATCATGTCATTGAAAGCGGCATCTTTTCATGTAAATGGACTTTATTATCTGGATCAGAAAGCCCCCTCTTTGAGCAGAGAAAGGCCATTTGTAGGGAAAGTGTCTGAAATCTGACATGCTGCCTTCCCAAGAAAGATTCTTAGTGTTGACCTCCCAGCAAGCACCAAATATTCTTCCCTGTGAGTGTGTGTGTGTGTGTGTGTGTGTGTGTGTGTGTGTGTGTGTGTAGCTAAGAGCCTTGGGCTGGCTGCATGCTAATTTGCCCCATTGTTTCAGGGTGACTGCCTTTCCAGTATTTAGGAACAAAGCCTTTTTTGCAGAAGCCCTTACCTACAATTATTTTATGTTTACTTCAAGGGCCATCATCTTATCTTTATTGCAACTATATTAGGGGATGCCAGAGCTCCTTTATCTCCTTGTAAGGCTCCAGATTACCGACAGGGTTTAGCATGATACCAAGACACTCCTCTTTCATTTAAAGGCATTTTACAAATGTTTGAGGACCCTGGACTAGACCAACACGTGGCTTTTGCCCAGCCTCTCTAAATTTAGAAAAGGGAGGAGGAAAATGCTTCTAAGAACTTAGTGAAGTGCCCTCAAATTCAATTTTTAGGTGTGTAAAATTTGGTCCATAAAGGATGGGCAAATGAGGAATTAGAAAGCAAGAAATTCCCACTTGTAGAAGTATTACCAAAACTGTAATAGGGCCTCTAAAAGGATTGCCTACTCAGAGTCACAGCCCAGGCTGGAATGTTATCTAATTACAGATCTTCCCCCACTTATGATGGGGTTACATTTCAGGTTACATCCTGATAAACCCATCGTAGGTTGTAAATATCCTAAACTGAAAATGCACCTGTCAAACATCACAGCCTAGCTACCTTAAACGTGCTTAGAACACTTACATAGCCTTTGGGCAAAATCATCTCACACGAAGCCTGTGTTTCACTACAGCCCTGAATAACCCCTGTACGGTATTGAATACCGTGCTGCAAGGACGGTTGTACGGATGCAGAGCCGTGGTAAGTGTCTCAGTGTATCAGTTGTTGACCTTTGCGATAGCTGCCCAGCATGGGAAGAGAGGATTACAGCGTGTACCGCTAGCCCAGGAACAGACCCAAATTCAAAAGGGGAAAAACATTTTCTATGGATGCATATCATTTCCCACCATTATAAAGTCAAAACATCATAAGTTGAACCACTGTAAGACAGGGACCTTCTGTAGCTAGAGGTCTACCTGAAGATAAACCAACTCCAGAAGCGCAAAACCAGTGGAAAAGCACCCCCATCCCCATCGTTGTTACAGGGACCCATAAGGAAAGTTCTTTCTATATCCCTGACTCACTTTTCTTTTGTTCTGTGCTTTAACAACGGGGTGTTAAGGACGGGGTGTTTTTCCTCTCAGAGGAGTACAGAAGAGTAATATTAACTACCTGCACCCCTCCCTCCTATGTGGAAATAAAATTAATGTAGTGACATAAGCTGACAAAAACCAGGAAATTAAAAGTTAAGGCTGAGACTCCTTCATGATGTTTTACCTTTTTTGGTTATTGTAAAATGAATATAGTGAGGATAATTTGCTGGAGGAAAGACCTAATCACAGAGTTCATCAAGAAAGAGTAAAAAAAAAAATTTTTTTTTCTTTTAATCTACTTTTGCCCTCTTTGAGCAACTGAGAGCTGGTTTTCAAAAGTACTCCACTTTCTCTTATACCCTATATTTTCTTAAACCAAAGGGAAGCAAAAACCTCCTCTTCATAGTCTTCAAAAAGGCTAAGTAATATTTTCCCCATTTTTTAAACAAACAGACCCAGACTCAAAAAAATCAAGTATGTCCTAAATCAGAATCAGCAGAGAGCACAGATCGCCATCTGGAATTTGGAAATACAGTTTTGGAGTGTTCCGTTAACATCCAAAGTCCTATAGGAAAAACAAACATAAAAATCAACTTTTGAGAGGCTGTATTTAAGAAAGACCTCAACCCCTCCATTCTTTTACTGTGTTTGAAGATCAGCCAAAAGGGAGAAAAGGGAGTGTAAATTCAAGGAATGAAGCTCTAGGCTATAGGCCAGAAACTCTGAACATTCATCTTTCCCCCTTTACTGGTAAGAATGTTCCTGAGGAAGAAGTTTCATGATGGGCTTGTTTCTAAGGCTTTTCTGAACTCTGAAAAAAATGATTGTAAACTTTACCTTCCTCCCAACATCTGCCTTCAGCCATGCTAATCTCAGACTCCTTTCATCTTTTGGGTTCACTGTTACCAATACAATGGCTTATTCTGGTGCCTAGGAATGCCCCATATTTACCATCTTCTCTACTTGGATATATGCCTCAAGTCTCTCTTATTTTGCAACAACACCACACCTCCTTGGGCTGCTCATAATTTCCCTAGCTGTTTACACATAACATTTCAGGAAGATGTTAAATTTCATCCAGAACTGTTAACCATAATAACTAGATTATAAGGTTCTTGAAGGCAGGCTTTTAAACACACTGACAATTCCTACAAAATCAAAATGCAGATCACATAGTCTGACAAAGGACACCTTTCTAATATATGAATGTATTCATATGAAGAAAAAAAAGCAGTGAAGAATATTTGAAACTGGCACTATACAACAAATGTAAAGATACACAAACCCTGATTGTTTACATTATCTGTAATATTGAACCCAATAAATAATACTAGCAAAGATGTTTAACAAATTTCTGTCAAAGTAAACAATGGTCATCAATGAGAAAGCATGTGATAGCCACAAAGACCATCACTATCCACTAACTAATGGCTTTTTAGCTATTTCTTAGGACAATAGGAACTGAAAATTTTACCATTGCTCCCCTGCCCGTATAAATGTAGATACACAGTCAGGGATCAGGCAAGCCTCAATCTCCAGCAAATGGTAAATTACATACTTTCAAAAAATTTGCTTATATTTGTTAGACTCAAACCAAAGACTGGTGGGCTATGTAGGCTGCTTTGTATAGAACTGGCATACCTGGGAAGTTTTAAGAGTTGCAGTGTCCTGGATAAGGGGAGATAAGAGGGTCTATGACAGCAGGGACAAGTGATGTAAACAGAATCATTAAGGGAGGGCTCTCTGCTAGGAAATCAAGGAGGCAGGGAGAAAAGCAGAGTTTCTCCCTGATGTCAGTTAAATTAGTCATTAGGGATTCCAGATTTTATTTGATTTGAAGCCCTATTCCTGGACTGAAGTATTTTGTTTGTTTGTTTTTTATTTTTTTTTTTTGGGATTTTGTTTGTTTTTTGGGGGGGTGTTTTGTTTTGTTTTATTGTTTTTGTTTTGTTTTTAGGAGAATAAGGTCTGCAAACACCAAGGCCCTTCTCTCTTGACCGCTGCTTTGGAAAAGTAGAAATTTTTATCTACAAAGTAAAATCCAGTCATAAAAAATTGGGCCTGCAGATCCCACTCATGGTGGCTGGGGCTTGAAGGCCTTTCTATGACATAGTCCTTGTCTTTGAGGAGAGTATAGAGGATAGAATTTGCAAAACCTCTCAGCTAAGTATCATCACGGAATTTGGTAGTTCAGGGCTAAAAACCTATTTGATCACATTCGACTCCTACTGCTTACCTGTGAAGTTCTCCAGTTCTTCTATTAAATTAAAAAAACTGAATTATTACTCTTTAGAAAGAATCATTCCTATAGTACTTGGCAAGCTGCAGAAATCACACCAGAAAGAGTTTCTAGCACGGCTCCAAGATTGAAGTCAATGGTGTCTGTCTTGCCTCTTAATCAGCGTAAAGCTGGTAGGCCTGAAAGTCCCATTATCCATCTTAATTTCAGATGAATGACAACCTCAGACCCCGGGAGGAGACATAGGTTGCTTTGATTCTTTCCTAAACTGGAGTAGTCAAAGCAGCCTCAAAAAGTTTCACAGCTCATCCCCCCTTCTCTCCAAATCTGTTCAACTTTCAGCCCCCATTGCATATGAGTACCTGAAATAGTTTCTCTGCCCCTGGAGGAGGAGTCCATGTATCACAGTCAGGATGCCCACATAATGGCAATGAGCCTGTTTGTGAAATATCTCCTGTCAGGGGAAACATGGGCATTTGCATCATTTCATAGGTTAATATTCCATGTTTTCTGTCCCACATTTCCTCAAGAAGAGCTGCAGAGGGGAATCAGGTAATTCAGTTATTAGTATATTCTAGGACTACGGTATTGTCGCTTGCTTTACATAGTACATATGCTGTTAATATATGTAAATATATGTAAATCCTTCCCCTTTTGTTATTATTTGGTAAACTTGATCTTGATTTTACATTGATTTTTACTGAATGTCAGAAATCATAGCCCTTCATTCTGATCAATTTCTTTGTTTCAGTTGGCAAGTACTTCAGGGATAATTCAAGATACATAATTCATCGAACATTTAACTGTCTAATATGTACACAGTACTGTGCTGGAGAGTTAGACAAGTACTAGCTTTGATATTTATAAAATACTATATACACAAAAATGCACACATATATCTATATATATTTCATAAAAACTGTCTTTCTTCATAAAAGCAGTCTAGCCTAGTGGTTCAGGATTTCAGGATGGGGGTTCCAACGCCAGACTTCCTGTGTTCCAGGACTTGACCTGTCACTTACTAGCTGTGACTCATATCTAACATCTCTGGTTACTTCTTTACATCAAATATATGATGGAAATCATAGTAGAGGCTATGTCAAGGGGGCTTCATGAGAATTATACCCAGAGAGAAGACTGGCGGAGATTTGGTGGACGTAGGGTGAATGTTAGCTAACATTGCTGTTTCCACCAAATGTAAATAGAACAATAGTAGTTCCTTCTCTATCAGGTGGTGGGGAGCATTAAACAACTTTTAATGGGTGTTTGAAGCTTTAGATGTTGTCATTATTATAATAAGCACTGGCCATATATTATCAAAATGCAATAAGGAAGCACAGGAGATAAGGTTGGGGAGACTAATTTAGATTTAGAGTTTTGGCAAAGACATCAGAAAGGAAGTGGAATCCAATCTGCCCTCTAAAGGCTGAGTAGGATTTTGATAGACAGAGGGCTTTTTTGGCAAAGGCAAATAAAAACAGCCTAAGAAAAGGGCCTTAAAGAGAATAATACTGTTAGGAGTCAGTGTATAAGGAATGGATGTGGAGGGCTATGGGTGAAGGTGTAGGAGAGGTGGTGGGAAATTAGTCTGCAAAAGAGTATTTAGGCCATATTCTTGAAGGCTTTCAGAAACCTACAAAGATAGGTAAGTAAGCAAATAAATAAATAAATGGGCTTCATCCTATAAATATTTTGAAGGCAGTGGAGTGTCTTTTTTTTAAGGAAAAAAAATCACATGATTGGCTCCATTTTATGTAACATCTAAAGTAGCATAGAAAATAAGAGAGAAGAGTGTGGACGCAGGAAGCCGAGATACAGTAGCAGTGTGGTAAAAGATTAATCAATCAATACACAAGTGGCAGAGAAATAAACAGTTTGAGAAGGGAGGGGGTCCGGGGGGGGGGGGCAGGCAAAATGAGTGAATAGGATCAAGAGGTACCAACTCCCAGTCACAAAATAAATAAGTCATGGGTTGTAATGTACAGTATGGTGACTATAGTCAATAATATTTTTTAAAGACTTTATTTATTTATTTGACAGAGAGAAACACAGCCAGAGAGGGAACACAAGCAGGGGGAGTGAGAGAGGGAGAAGCAGGCTTCCCACCGAATAGGGAGCCCGATGTGGAGCTCGATCCCAGGTCTCCGAGATCATGACCTGAGCCGAAGGCAGTCGCTTAATCAACTGAGCCACCCAGGCGCCCCGACTATAGTCAATAATATTATATCACACATTTGAAAGTTGCTAAGGGAAGAATTTTTTTTAAATTTCTCATCATAAGAGAAATAAATCTTCTAAGAAGGTTTGCACGTGTCATTTTCTTGAATACAGAGTAATCATTCAGTGGCTTTAAACTTGCAGTACAAATATTGAATGTCGGGTGGTCAACAGGAACGCACAGCATCTCCATCCTCCCGAGTGACTGGCCATTTTTCGAAGCAGCCTTTTCTGTGCTCATTTTTCAGGCACCTTTCCATCCCTTCCCGTAGCTAATTCTTGTTGCCCTTTGGTGTCGTCGACAGACCGTCTGGCATATGAAAGCCATGCATGCGGGAGCCCGCTCCTCTGAGATGTACGGCGTGTAGGTTGCTTTATATACAGCTCTTCCCTCTCCAACCACTGTATTTGCAACCCATTTCTGTGTACCCCCCCTTTATTTCCAAGTGACATTTTCAGTCTTTCAAAATAAATAAATATTGAATATCAGGATTACTGTTCTATCTTTCTTTTTTTTTTCTCCTTTTTGCATTTGAATGGTAACTTCTTAAGCAGTCTCATTGTAGCCCTTCCCAACCACCCAAATATGCAGTGGGCCTCAGATGAGGGCAACCTAGAAGAAGAGAAGGGGGGACATCAAACTTAAACCGATGTTTATTCTCTGACAAGTTAATGTTAGGGTACTGACACCCAGCCCAGAATCTAACTGGTATCTCCAAAATCTCTTTTAGCATTCCCAAACACCCATGGTCGAATCTCTCTTTGAAGACTGTCCTCTCTTGGTACTGCTGAGGAAGAAAAAACAAAGACCAAACGGAGGGAAATTTCATACCATAGTTCGTAATGTGTGGCTTCTGCAGCCTCTGTCTCCTTCAAAACAAGCCACTTTGCTAAGGTAAATCACTGCATCATCAAATCAGTTACTCATCAGGCTGGACCACAGATGTTATCTTGCTTAGGTATTCAAAACATCACATTGCTTGAATGAACTAAATGAGAACTATGCTTTTCATTTCTGAAAAAGTCCTTTATTTCTATAGATTATCATAGTATCATATTCAATCCTGATAATGGAATTATTTTTCTTTTCCTTGTGATAATTCTCTTGGCTATTTCTCTGACTCTTCCATAACCTTCAAACAGACATGCACAGACATATCCTCACCTCCCTCTCACAAATTAATTTTTCACTTACTTTTTAAAACTAGCTTCAAATATCAAGGCACCTCGGTTGCTCAATAGATTGAGCTTCTGGATCTTGATTTCAGCTCAGGTCATGATCATGGGATCAAGCCCAGCACTGGCCTCCACACTCAGCAAACAGTCTGCTTGGGATTCTCTCTCCCACTTCCTCTCCCTCTGCCCTTCCTCATGTCCTGCTTGCTCGCTCACTCACTCTCTCTTTCTCTCCAATAAATAAATAAATCTTTTTTGAAAGCTTAAAAATAAAAAATAGCTTCAAACAACAAGATAGTTCTTCCCTATTTAACCAAGATGATGAGATCCCATAGATTGCTTCTGACTTGACAGTTTAAAATGTCAAGTTCTGTTACCCTGTATAAGATAGGGTTCGTTGTTTTGCTTTTATTATAGTTACTTGTCTTCTACTGATCAAATGATTTCTCCAGTTATTAGTTAGTGTGTACAAGGTGAGCACCACACCTGCCTGTCCACCCTTTATGCTAGCAGGATACCACATGGTGGAGCATGGCTCCCTCAGTGAATCAGCCGTTGGGTCCCAAGACAACTGAAGGCGACCCATAAATCCTCCCTCCTAGAATGGCAAGGATCCAGATCTTGTTGTCCTGGGAGCTGCTGCCTGGGGAGTGAAGAATGAGGGCAAACAGAACAAGCCTGGCTCACTTTAATATGGCTTTCCAAGAATATGCTGACATTTCCAGACGGTTGGAATGGGCAAGATCCCAGTGGGAAAAACCATGAATGTATTGACTTCACAATTTTTAGGTTTTCATATCTTTGCTTTACTATATGTCAACCTGAGCAGCTTGAAACAATAAGATGAAAAATGGGATGGGAGGTGTGCAAGCAAAGCTGACTTGAATAGAATATATTAATGCACGTACAAACACCAAAAAAAAAAGTCCTCAAAACTATTGCCCATATTGGGAAGGAAAAATTTATAAAACAGGGACAGACATAAAAGAAGAAATTGTTTATTTGTTTGTTTGCCTTTATAAAACCCATTTGGGAGAAACATCCATACATATACATCAGTTATCTGGCTTGTCCCAGTTACACTGATGTTAGAGATGTCCTTTGTTAGAAATTAATGTGTGTAATAAAGTTTTACATTTTTCATATGTTTTGAAGTATATGAGCTATATTTCTTTTGACTGCATAATTACTTTTTGTACACAAGAAAAATGAGGTGCTTAGCCTTAAGTAAATAACCTCAAAACATACCAAGAATAATAGTTATATTCTTTTCATCTTCTCAGTTGTATACAATAAATATTTCGAGAAACTTTTTAAGTTACATTATTGTGACTTTTTGCCCAAAAAAAAGCAAAAAACTTTTATTGACTCAGAACCAAGTTCAGACAAAAATATGCCCACCTGTATATTGATATTTTGAGATGTTTGTTGAGAGCATAGAGTGATTACAGCTACTAGGTTTTTCCTGAGTTTATATTAATTTCCAAAGTGTTTTCCCTTTACATTCTAAAGGAATAAATGTTCTACTCAGAATAAGCCTTTTGGGAAATAGAACTGTACGTTTAAGACAATTTAAGCAGTTTATTTTTCTGTATAGGTGCTTTCAGTAACTCTTAAATTCTTACAGAAGAGATCATTATCAACAAAGTCACATGTTATATTGATTACGATTACTCTCCTTTGCATCAACTGTATTTTCAAGGCTAAACATTTAGCTGCTTCTAAACAATGGGAATTTCTTTAAAAATAAAAATAAAAAAGGAAACTAGCTCTATCATTCACACCTTGAAGAATCAACCTGGGTCTTTAAAAATAGTTATGGAGAAGCTCTAAAATCTCAAATGGTCAAGGGGTGAGACAGTGCTACAAATCCTAACAGACTCATTAAGAGACCCCTCACCCTTTCCCATAGCTGTCTCTGCTGTAATTACCAGCTAGGCTGTTTTCTTTTCTCTCCTTTGTAGCATGTACTATGCCCTTGATTTTTTTTTTTAATGCATTACTGAACTTGGTAAAGAAGTTTTACGTTTTGCTAAGCTTGAGTAAGTCAGGAAAATTCTGATATTTTAAGTTGCTCGTGATGGACTCCATATAAATAAAGTATGCATGACATATATTTCCCCCTCATCAGAGTAATTATGACTTAACTTGGGTTTTTTTTTTCTAAAAAGTAACTGGGAAAATAAAACTATAGTGTGTCTTCTTTCTCACTCTGATTCCTAGATCAAATCTGAGTGTGTAGATATTGCCTATGTCTGTAGACATAAAGAACAAGAGAACAAATGCCATAGTCCATATATTAATAGTAGTTGTCTCTGCAAATTAGGATTCTCATTGATTTTACTATTTTTTACTTTCTCATGATTTCAATTCTTTCTGTGATAAATAATCATTATTTTTATAATAAGCAAATGTATTAGTTTTTTAAAATATTGGTTCTAGCTTTCTTTTTTTTTTAAAGATTTTATTTGTTTGACGAAGAGAAACACAGCTAGAGAGGTAACACAAGCAAGGGGAGTGAGAGAGGGAGAAGCAGTCTTCCCACGCAGCAGGGAGCCTGATGCAGCACTGATCTGGGGACTCCAGGATCATGACCTGAGTCGAAGGCAGACTCTTAACGACTGAACACCCAGACACTCCTTTAACTTTCAATAACACTTGAGGAAAAGTTAAAAGGAGTTTTTAAGTCTCTTTGCAAAATAGAAACTATTGCTCTTTTGCTAGAAATTGTGTACGTATTGGTGACAGTGGGAAGAGACAGGTGTTCTGGTAAGAGTAAAAGAGTAAAGATCAAAGGTCAGTAAGGATCTGTACCAGGCAGTAATCTGCCTTAGAAAAATTAGAAAATAGAGAGCCAATCCAAAAAAAAAAAAAAAAAAAAAAAGACTTATCTCAACATATTGTCAGAAAAGAGACTAGTGTGAGGAATGAAGGCAAGAATATTTCATCATTCTAAAGATTTGTTTGTTTGCTTATTTATTTGTTTTTTCAAGAACCTGCCTATAGAGAATTATAGTCCAATACCGGCAGAGAATACTGAGGGAAGCATAGAGACCAAAGAGAGGCATTACTTCGAGTTTCCAAGCACTGTGCATTTGTAGAAGAAGGATCATTCTCTTCAGTGACCTATACAAATCTTAAAATTAACTGCTACACCTAGAGAATACAGGCCATATAATTTTGCCTTGAAATGTTACCTCTCCAATTCGGAGAGAGACAAACAGAAAGAGAGAATGACTGATGCTTTCCTTTGTTAGTCATTATCTGCCATGGATGCCAGAAACTTCTGATAAATCTGGTGGGTCATGTTCTGTTTCATCTATCCATTGCTGCTAGAATCCCAGGTTCTCTACTTACGTGGCTTTCATCACTCCCCAACATAAATCCTTCTGCATTCAGACCACTCTTCTTTGTATTGAACATGAATGCCTTCTCATGGTCTGTAAATACCCTAATTCATTTCTATCTTTTTAATTCTGCCCGTCTTCCCAGAAATGTTTTTTCAGATTCATCTGCTGCCTACTTTCAAAGATTAAGTAGAAGACGCCACACCACACTGAACGAACCTTTCCCTAAACCTTTGCAGACCTCTGGTTAAGCTCCATATATTTACTTCAATGCATTCAGGCTTTTATCGTTTACCTCTCATCTCTGCCTAGATCTGGATCCAATCTCTTGGAAGATGACCACACCAGCACAGGCTGTGGATACTCCACACAGACACATTATATGAATTATTTCTGGGCTTTCCGGCTTCCCTCCTCATTCTCGTTCTGCAGTCATAAAAGAGAATTAGAAGATTGTTCCAGAAGTGTGGCCCAAGTGCTCACATCTGGCTGACCTGTCCTTCCACACTGCAACTCTGCAAGCCTGGAGGTTTTCAAATGAATTAAGCTCAGACTCTTCACAAAAAGACTATGCTTTCTTCTTTCCCCTTCTCACTGCCTGTTCCCTCCCCCACATCACTCTATCCTGTTCCAGTGGAGACTCGGATCAGCTTAATTAGATGGTTTCCCTTATGTCTGATAGCAATTAAAAAATTAAAAAAACAAATACTGCCATTCCTTCTCATAATGAAGGTACTCTTCCTTTCTTTTTGTAAGAAGAAACAAGTTTCACACTTTGGGTTTGTTTACTGGATGGACTCCAAAGACAGAGCCATAAGACAGAGGACAGAGTTTTTAAATGATGACTTGTCTGTTTATAGATGAGTAATTGGACTTGCCACACTGGCGCTGTGGGATGGTGACTTGCAGGTCTGATATTTATTTACACAATTCACTGAATGTAACAGATTTTGAAATATAGCTTATAAATATTTAGAAAATATTGTTTCTAAGTATCTGCAGCTTCTTTACAGTGTATCGAGCTATTTATTTTAAAAGAGCATCTCTTTATTGAGAGGGAAAGTAGATAGCTGAGCATAGATGCATACAGCATGGAACATAATTAATATTGTGTGGGGGAGAAAGAAAGGAGATCACTGTTATGCGACAATCAGTCCTCCCCCACAGGGAAGGCTTTTCCAATATGTAGATGAGGATGTCGCCCCTAAACATGCATTTGAACTTCCTATATAACATTACCTTGATTTTATGATGTTTGAGTGAAAGAGCACTTGTTCAGGATGAGTAGGCCCTCCAGACCAAAACACTGAAGGCTTGGTCATAGATTCCAAAAGTGGCCACAGAGCGCTCTTTCTTTGCCTAGATCTGTGTTCTTGAATAAAAGCTTTGCAGCTCCATCCCTTTGGAAATGGAATCTATTTCTCCATTTCTTGAATCTCAGCTGTCGTAATGACATGCTTTGACCAATAGATTACAGCAGAGGTTCATTGTCCCAGTCTTGAATATATACCTCAACAGACTTTCCACCCTCTGCTCTCACTCTTAAAACCCTGAGCATCAGCCATGAGAAGAGCCTGAGCTGTCCTGCTAGATGATGAAACTCTTAGCCTAGTCATTCCCATAACCACAGGTGACAGCCAGCCAACCCCCAGAAGTAGAGCCCCTACCTGACTCAAGTCTGACCACAGATACATGAATGAGCCCAAACGAGATGAAAAACACTCCTCAGCTGAAAGCCTAACCCAAATTGTAGACATTATTAAATTATTAACCCAAATTATTAAATTAATAATTACTGTTTTGAGCCACTAAGTTTTGGGGTGGCTATTTCAGGAGCAAACGCTGAGGTAGGATTGTAATGGTGCAGTGGGTGATAACCGATGACCAATGTTTTGGTTATGTAAACATAAGGCCACCTCATTTCTACACAAAACAAGCAAGTCATTTATCCAACCTAAACTTACTGAGCACCTAATCTAATTCAAGGTTTGTTCAAGGTTCTGAGAGTACAGACCAATTAAATTCCTTCCTTCCTTAAACTTATATTTAGTGATTCATAGAGATAACAGCAAATAAAAAGTAAATATAGAATATAGTGTACAATAAAAAAAAGTTCTATAAGAAGAAAATAAAGCTGGAAAAGAGGACAGAGTAGTAGGGAGGCTATATCTCATAGGGTAGTCAGAGACAGCCTTGCTGAAAAGGAAATTTGAGCAAAATATAAAATACGGGAGTGAGCCATATAGAAGTCCACCACTCAATGTTGGACTTTTGAATGTTGGATGTTTTAAGTTAAGATTATATTCCAGTGGCCCCATGAAGATCTCAGACCAGGATTCCCTTTGTGTCTTTTGGTAGTGATTTCATAATCTTATATAGAATTCATACCTATCTTGTCATCAAATCTTCACATTTTAGGTTTAATGTTTGTCCTATAAATTGCTGAAAAATATTTCTCATTGTTTGAGGAATTTTCTGACATTAAATTGTAAATGGTAGGCAAAATCACACTTCTATGATTAAACCAATGTATTCTATTCCTCTTAGGAAATCCAAATTATTTCTCTGGTAATCTTTTATTAGATTTTTTTAAAATATGTGTATCTAAGTCTCTCTTCTTTTAATCCCTCAGAAAAATCTTTAAGGTAAAGCAGGGCTTTTGTTTCCGCTGCTGTGATTTTTCTTTGTTTTAACAAAGGGTATTATATATGTTTTTTGAAACATTGTATAATTAATGGTTTTAGTTCATTGTGAAACAAAAATTGAGTGAGACATAGGGACAAAACTTTATAACTCGTGTTCTGTGTCTGATTACTAGGAAACACTATTGAGGAGCACCTGGCTGGCTCAGTCGAAAAAGCGTGCGACTCTTGATCTTGGGGTCATGAGTTCAAGCCTCAAATTGGTTGTAGAGATTACTCTAAATAAATAAATAAATAATTTTTTTTTTTTACAAAGAAAATAATATTCAACCTTTCCATTTATTTGCACAATTCTAAAATTGTCTGGTATGTACTATAGGAAAAAGCAAGTTAGTTGACTTCCAACAATGATGAACTTATTTGCCCTTTAACAATCAAAACAAATCATCCTCCACAAAGTAGATCTAAATCTGCATTGGAATTCATGCAATAGTTGAGTAAAAGGTGAGGTTTGGAGACACTTTTGACTACGTGGTTGAACCTAGAATTGTGTGGTAAAGACTGCTGGCACAGAGCTAGAGGATATCTCCCAGCCTGTCTCCGCCTTACAAGTGATCATGTGACTGACTTCTAGCCAATACAATGTGAGCCAAAGTGTTCAGGCCACGGCAAGGCCTGACCCATAAAAATTCACAGGCAGGCAGTTATGTTCTTTCCCCTTTGTTTGGCCAAGCATCGGTATCCAGGGCATCCGTGTAAGTCTGTTCTGAAGCTGCCACAGCCTCCGTCAGTCTGATTTTGGGAAGAGCTTCTGCTTGCCTCCTGAATGAGAAATAAATCTTATTCTTGTTCTGTAAGCCATCATATTTTGGCAAGGGGCAGGGAGCTGGGAACTATTGTTTTGCAGCTCAGCATCTCTTAACTAACACCGGAAGGATCTACCTTTCTGCTATCCTGTCCCTGTCAGATAAACAAATACACAATATTGTTCCATGAGAAGACCAAAGCAGGCAGAATGTTGAATGAAAACAGCTATGGGCGGGAAAATGCCAACAATGAAATTTCATCAACAGGCATGTCTAAGAAAACCTTGTTTCTTAATAAATATCATAGTTCCTATGTCCCACCATAAATCCTAACAGGTGGAAAAGATGTTGCCTTGATAGTGCGTAGTCAGAAATACTCAATGAATGAATGAATAAATGCATGAATGAGTGAAGGATACAGGCTTAGAAAAACTTGAGTAATGTCAAGAGACACAGGTTTTACCGAATATTCTCTCATGACATGGCTGTGTGAATTTTAGATGTGTTTTCTCTCTGAACATTAGCCTCTTTCCCATGAAACTACAGGGTGGAACTAAATTTTTCCAAGCTGGGAAAGTCTGAGCCCTCTTTTTAAGGGTAATTGGTCCCTTCTGGTAAGTGAGAAAGACATAAAAGGCCCAAAGTGACTGTAGTGTGAGAACACAGTTGTAAGGCCTGGAAATCCAATGTCTGTTAGGATTCAGGCCATGGTATGAGCTGCCTCTTTGGTTTCTGGAGTGTTCCATCCTGAGTACCTACAAAAATCTCATCAAAGCAACTGTTAAATCCAAAGGTCCTAGAAAGCTGTGGTCTGACCGCACTGGCATTACAGGTGAATAAATACAAATGAGGCCCTTGGAGGTTAAGTCCCACAGTTACTTCTCCCAGCCAAGGCTAGAATTTACATTTCTGAGCTTACAACTCAGGGTTGTAATAAGTTAGCTTATATGCTTATTAATCTTTCAAGGTTTTTGGTTATGTTGATTTTTCTCTACTGATTTCTTGTTTTCAATTTCATTAATTTCTGCTTTAATTTTTATTATGTCTTTTGTTCTACTTCCTCTGGATTTAATGTGTTCTTCTTTTTATAGTTCCCTACAATGAGCTTAGGTTATCGACTTTAGATTTTTCTTCTTTTCTAATATAAGCCCTCAATGCTATAAATTTTCTTCTAGGCACTATTTTTACTGTATCCCACAAATTTTGATAAGTTCTGTTTTCATTTTCATTTACTTCAAAGTATTTTTAAATTTATCTTGGGATTTATTCTTTGATTCATATATTATTTAGAAGCATGTTTTTTAATTTCCAAGCAGGTTGGGATTTTCTACCTATCTTTCTCATCTTGATTTTTAGTTTAATTCCATTGTGGTATGAGCATTCATTGTATGATTCCTTTTAAATTTGTCAAAATGTGTTTTATGGCCCAGAATGTGATTAGTGAATTAGTGAATATTTCATGTGAGCTTGAGAAGAAGGGCTATTCTGTTGTTGTTGAATGAAGTAGCTTATGACGTCAACTATATACAGTTGATTGATGGTACTATTGAGCTCAACTATATCTTTACTGATTTTCTGCCTGCTGGATCTGCCCACTTCTGATACAGAGGTACTGACACCTCCAACTCTAAGAGTGGATCCATTGATTTCTCCCTTCAGTTCTATCAGTTTTTGCTTCAAGAATTTTGACACCCTGTTGTTAGATGTATACACATTACAGATTGTTATGTCTTCTTGGAGAACTGACTCCTTTACCATTATGTAAGGTCTCTCCTTAACCCCTGATAATTTTCCTTGCTCTGAAACTGGTTCTTTATGAAGTTAATATAGTTATTCCATTCCAAAATCATTCCATGAGTCCGGTATCACCCTGATACGAAAAGCAGATAAAGACACCACAAAAAAAAGGAACTATAGGGCAATATCTCTGATGAATATAGACACAAAAATTCTCAACAAAATATTAGCAAACCTAATCCAACAATACATTTAAAAAATCATACACCATGAACAAGTGGGATTTGTTCCCAGGATGCAAGGCTGGTTTCAATATTCATAAAACAGTCAACATGATACATCACATCAATAAGAGAAAGGATAAAAACCATATGATCATTTCAGTAGATGCAGAAAAAGCATTTGACAGAGTACAACATCCATTCATGATGTTTTTTTAAACAAACAAACAAACAAACAAAAAACCTCTCTACAAAGTCAGTCTTGAGGGAGCATACCTCAACATAGTTAAGACCTTATATGAAAAACCCACAGCTAACCTCATACTCACTGGTGAAAAATTGAGTGCTTTTCCTTTATGGTCTGGAACAAGACAAGGATGTCCACTCGCACCACTTTTATTCAACATGGTACTGGAAGTCCTAGCCACAGCAATTAAACAATAAAAAGAAATAAAAAGCATCAACTTGGTAAGGAAGAAGTAAAATTCTCACTCTTTGTGGATGACATAATACTATATATAGAAAACGAAAGGACTCCACCAAAAAAACTATTAGAACTGATAAATGAATTCAGTAAAGTTGCAGGATACAAAATCTATTGTATTCCTATACACTAATAAAGAAGGAGCAGAAAATGAAATTAAGAAAACAACTCCATTTACAATTGCACCAAAAACAATAAAATACCTAGGAATAAACGTAACTAAAGAGGGGAAATACCTGTACTCTGAAAACTATAAAACACCGATGAAAGAAATTCAGGACAATGCAAAGGAATGGAAAGACATTTCATGCGCATGGTTTGGAAGAACAAATATTGTTAAAATTTCTATACTACCCAGAGCTCTCTGATTTAACCCAATCCCTATCAAAATACCAAGAACATTTTTCACAGAACTAAAACGGTCATAAAATTTCTATGGAACCACAAAAGATCCTGAGTAGCCAAAGCAATCTTGAAAAAGAAACACAAAACTGGAGGTATCACTATGCCAGACCACAAGTTATAGTACAAAGTGGAAATAATTAAAACAGTATGGTATAGGCATAAAAATAGGCATAAAGATCAATAGAACAAATATAAAGCCCAGAAATAAACCCATCATCTTATGGTCAATTGAATCTTTGCCAAAGGAAGAATGAATAAACAATGAAGAAAAGACAGTCTCTTCAACAAATAGTATTGGGAAAACTGGACAGCTACATGCAAAAAAAAAATGAAACAGGACCACTTTCTTTCCCATAAACACAAATAAACTTGAAGTGGATTAAAGACCTAAATGTGAGACCTGAAACCATAAAAAAATCCTTGAAGAAAGCAGAGGCAGTAAATTTTTGACACAGACCATAGCAACATTTTTCCAGATATGTCTCCTGAGGCAAGGGAAATAAAAGCAAATACAAACTATTGGGTCTACATCAAAATAAAAATTTTCTGCACAGAGAAGGAAACACTCAACAGAACTAAAAGAGAACATCTGTATCTTTGGGGTAAATGCCTAGTAATGCACTTGCTCGGTTGTAGGGAAGTAGGGAAGCTCTTTGGGGAACCTCCATACTGTTTTCCAAAGTGGCTGTACCGGCTTACATTCCCACCAATAGTGTAGGAGTGTTTACCTTTCTCCACATCCTCTACAATATTTGTTTACTCCTGCCTTCTTAATTTTTGCCATTCTAACTGGTATAAGGTGGTATCTCATTGTGATTTTGGTTTGAATTTCCCTGATGGCTAGTGATATTGAACATTTTTCATGTGTCTGTTAGCCACTTGTATGTCTTCTTTGGAGAAGCATCTCTTCATGTCTGCCCATTTATTCACTGGATTGTTTGTTTTTTGGCTACTGAGTTTGAGAAGTTCTTTATAGATCTTTGGTACCAGCCCTTTATCCATAATGTCATTTGCAAATACATTCTCTCATTCCATGTGTTGCCTCTTAGTTTTGTTGACTGTTTCCTTTGCTGTGCAAAAGATTTTATCCTGATGAAGTCCCAAAAGTTCATTTTTGCTTTTGTTTCTCTTGTCTTTGGAGACATGTCTTGAAAGAAGTTGCTGTGGCCAGTGTTGACAAGGTTACTGCCTATGTTCTCCTCTGGGATTTTGATGGATTCCTGTCTCACATTTAGGTCTTTCATCCATTTTGAGTTTTATCTTTGTGTATGTTGTACAAGAATGGTCCAGTTTAATTCTTCTGTATGTAGTGGTCCAATTTTCCCAGCACCATTTACTGAAGAGACTGTCTTTTCTCCATTGGATATTTTTCTTTTTCTATGTCTCTTCCCGATTTATCAAAGATCAGTTAACCATGGAGTTAAGGGTCCATTTATGAGTTCTCTTTTCTGTTCCATTGACCTATGTGTCTGTTTTTGTGCCCAAACTGTGCTGTCTTGAGGATCACAGCTTTGTAATGGTAGCTTGAAGTCAGGCATTGTGATGCCCCAGCTTTGGTTTTCTTTTTCAAAAATCCCCTGGCGATTTGGGGTCTTTTTAATTTTCAAAAGTTTGAATGTGATATGTGTAGGTCTAGTGTTTTTGGCATTTACCTTGCTGGTATTCTCTGAGCCTCCTGGATTTCTGGTTTGATGAATGATACCAATTTGGGGGGAATGCTCGGTGATTATTGCTTCAGTTCTTTCTTCTTCTTCTGCTACTCCCATTATATGTACATTATACCTTTTGTAGTTGTCCCACAGTTCTTGGTTATTCTCTTCTTTTTTTTTTTTCCTTCACTCTTTTTTTTCTCTTTGTTTTTCAGCTCGGGAAATTTTACTGATATATCCTTAAACTCAGAGATTCTTTCCTCAGCCATACCTGTTCTATTGAACCCAATAAAGGCACTTTCATTTCACTCACAGTGTTTTTCTCTAGCATTTCATTTTGATTCTTTTAAAATTTCCATCTCTCTGCTTATATTACCCATCTATTCTTGCATATTATTTACCTTTCTTATTAGCTCCATTAGCATATTAATCATAGTGGTTTTAAATACATGGTCTGATAATAATTCCAACATCCCTGGCATATCTGGGTCTGGTTCTGATCCTTGCTGTCTCTTCAAACTGTGCTTTTTGCCTTTTAGTATGCCTCTTTGTTTTTGATTGAATGGTGGACATGATGTACTGGGTAAAAGGAACCATGGTAAATCCACCTTTAAGAATGCAGTGGTCAGGTCTGAGTGGGGGAGGAAAAGCATTGTGCAGTCCTATGATTAGATCTCAGTCTTTTAGTGAGCCTGTGCCCCTGGACTATGAACTTTATAAGTGCTTCTCAGTTTTTTTTTAATTTTTTAACCCCGTTAGGTGATACAAGCTGATGGGAGCTAGGTATTTCCCTTCTCCTGGTCAGCTAGGCTCTCATAATTCCCTAGTAGATCAGGTTTTTATAAAATAGCTTCTCTTAAGGGAAGGCTTTATTAGGAAGAACAGAATGCTCTAGCACATTTCACAAGGTCACTTTTCCTCTCCCACTGCCAAATGACTGAGGGGATTTTTTTTTCTATGATTTTTCACTGTGAGAACCTGCTTGAGTTCCTAGAAATAAGATTCACAAAAGTGTGAAGGCCACCCTCTGACTGAGCTTCCCCTGGAATTTTTATGTCTCAGACTTACCTGAGCCTCTAACAACTCATCAATTCCAGTTCGGGTTTCGCATCCTGGCACTGGTTCCTGTGGAAGTTCCTGCTTCTGGGTATCTGGTCCTCAGAGTTGTGTTTCCCTGTATCTACCTATTTGTCTTTCCAATCTTAGGGGCAGAATTTGGTCCTGTGACCTTACTTGTCTGAAAAATCTGAGAAGAGTCATTGATTTTTCAGTCTGTTCAGCATTTTACTCATTGTTAGGATAGAGTGATGGCTTCCAAACTCCTTACATGCTAGACCAGAGAACTTCTTTTTTAACAAAATCACCATCACGGTTCGGTGAGAGAGAGAGAGAGAGAGAAGCCAGAGCTTGGGAACTGAGTTTAAAATCCCATGTTCCCTCTTGTTTGTTACTGAGCCATGGGCAATTTAACAAACTTGTTTGAGTTCAGCTTCCTCTTCTGTAAAAGAGGGATATTAATATATATTTTTTCAAATATATTTGAAATATATGCATATATTTGAAAAAAATATATATAGTCATATCCTAGCCCAGGGTCTGGTGAGTCATAAGTCTTCAGTAATTGTTAGTTCCTTTCCCCTTCCTCTTATCAGTTGCCACAATAAACCACTTAATCTCCCTGAGGCTGTTTCTTCATCTTTCAAATGGGGATAATGATGCCTAAGCTTACAAAGGTACAGGACTGTTTGGATAATCAAAGAGCCAATGTATGTTATCATACTTAAAAAAAAAAAAAAACAAGATAAGTTATTAAACAAAGACAAGGCAGTAATATTAGCACCATAATAATAATTATTACTATCATTACAAATATTCAAGGCTGTGCCTGACTCACCTGTCTTTATGAGGTTTAACACTAAATCAGCAAAGTCTTACATGATGATCCAGCCTGAGCTAATTTCCAAACCAAACTGATCATTTACTTGCTTTAACATTTTTGTTTTCAATAATCAAAGCTCTTTGTCTCCAAGAATTTATAAGACTTGTCAAGTTTTCAGTTACCTTTCCTGAATTTGATAACCCGTGCAACAGAAGGCTGCAAACAAAAGGCTGCAGTTCTCCCTGCTCCCATTCCAAGGGAGAGTCATGCCGTCTTAGGTTAACAAGTGCCAGAATTTTGCCCACTCTCCCCTCCCTGCCAATGAAGATGGTTTTGAGTCATGCGCCGTGTAAACCAACAACTATTCCTTAAGACCAAGGGATCGTCGTGAGCATTCTAAGCCCTGCACAGCTGGAAGCAGAAAGAGACCTCAGAAACTGTTCACTGTTCTTCTCCCTCACCTCCATCGTGGTCCCTCCAGAGCTTCTCATTTGCCAGAATGTCCCACTCGGTCTTTTGACCTTGCCAGGCTTACATAACCAACCAGCTGCTCCCAGTATTCCAAGATCTTCTTTGGAAGCTATCTTGGTCTCACCATAGAATATTCTCATGGACCTCATTCCCTCCAGCTGCCAAATTAGGTTCTGTCCTGCACGCTGAACCTCAGGAAGCTCCCCCATAAGCAGCACATGCCTTCCCTTTCCCTGCATCCTTTGCTGCTACTTCAAGTGAAAGAGCACTGCATTGTCAACGGATACTAAGCATCTCGCATAATTACTTGAAACTAAACTGTTGCCATGATGTCTTTCTTTGAAAAAAAAAAAAAAACAACCCTGCTATTGCCTGATCTTGCACAGTCAGCAGTTTTCTTTATGGCTCCGACGTTCATTACTGTCCTCGCATTAATCCCGTGCACCGTAATGCCTCCCCAGTATGAGCTTTCCTTTCCTCTTCATATAGTTTGCTTTTCACTGTAGCTGCTGAGCCGCATAAATCAATACAATGCTCACCATAAACACCACAAGTGCTAACCCTGCCAATTGGCTCGCTTTAATTGGTTTCAGCTAAAAACCTGTAAACCTATTTGAAGTGAAAAAGCAGACAAATCAAAGGCAAGATGAATGACCTGAAAGCCCTCACTGAGCCAGGGGTTGCGAGCTCCAACATGGTATTTTTCATCTCCGTCGTGTTTTTTTTTCCCATTTCTCTCTGGATATCCTTTTTACATCCCAGGTATTATGCTTCAGCTGCCTCCACATTTATAATTACAGAAAAGAAAGTGTAAATACTCCAGAGGACGAATGGCGCATTTTCGTGAATATGCCAACGGAAAAAGCCACTTGAATAGAATACGTATCCCCCACGATTAGCGTTATATTGACGATTTTTCATGGTTCTCTTCTTTATAAAGTAAACTCAAGCCCTGAAGAATTCTTCCTTAGAAGTCACACACGAATGGCAGATTCGCTGGACATTTTTATCACCCTGCTGAGCTTTTAAAACCCGTGGCTTTGTTTGTTTCAAAATGCATTTACATTTCGGTTTACATTGCTGCAGGGACTGCCTATGGTTCAGAGACTATCCATTCGTTTATCCACAGTGACAACAGTGCCTCTGGTTCTGCTGTTTCCAAGAGCCTATCATTCTGTTGAGGCTGAGGTGATTGGATAAAGCCACTTCACTTGAAGGGAGTCCCGGTCAAGGGTCTGTGGAATGGCCTCTTCACTAGACCCTTCCAGAGTTGGCAATGATCTGCTTTCTCCCTCTTGCCTCAGGTGAAGACTCAGGTCAAGCAAATTACCTAGTCTATGAGCAGAGCCACGGAGCCAGGAACCCTTTTCTAGAGGGCTCTAAGTCTTATCAAGCATACAGTGGCATTTGAACAAGAAAGCTTATGTGTTCGTTCCACCAGTGATAATTAAAAATGTGTGTTAAAGCAGCCACAGAAAAATGCCCTGGGTAAAAAGATAGCAAGGTTGACACTCACAGAAGGGCTTGTCAAACAGTAAAACATGCACATCACACACACGCACACACACACACAACATCAGAGGAAAGGAGCGTTCACTGGGCATGTGTTTCAGAGGTGCAGGTTGTGTCTCACAAGCAGAGCCATCACTTAGATAGTTGCCACATCTAAATTAGCATTTCAATAACACAATCACTTCATCACACTCTTGAAACCACTCTTATCTTCCATTTTATTTAAATGGTGACTGTGGCCAAATTTTATGAGATGCTAGGTACTAAGGCAGCCCCAAACTCAATTCATAAATCTTACACCCAATTCAGAGAGCACAAATGCAGTCATCTGGCATGTTCGTTCAGATCTTTCTTTAGTGTTATTTTATGGTTCTCATTAGCAACCCCCAAAATGCTACCGGCACAATTTTCAGGGTTCACTGTGAGGTTGAATTTCTAGTCACACCCTCAGGATGAGACTAATGGCATAAGGTGTCTTTTACACAGCACTAACATACATATAGAAAGAAGATCACTACCAGGGTTATTTCAAACCTAACCAGTCATCAGGGCACGCCCTTTGATCAGAAACTCGGAATAGGACGCACAGAATATCTCATCACAATATGTGCAGGTCAAGGTAAAGTAATGTGCACGTGCAGAGCTCAGTGCTCCTGGTCATCATCAAAACAATCTTTTTCCCTGAGTTTTTGCCTCCTGTGATATCACACTACCCCTCCTTCCTTAACCCTCTCCCTAAGTAACCCAGGCAAAACTTCATTTATGGTAAGTACTGAATTTCCCATTTTAGGATGCCTTGAAGAAGCTGTTTTTAAGCTGGTAGATCACAGACTATTCCATGATACTCATGTGCTATTCAAAATAAAAATTTCCCCAGTCTGTCAGTTGCTGCTGTGTCGATGAGGAAGGGGCCAGGTGGGGAAGCAGTTGGGTGTGTGATATCTAGCGATAAACACTTGAAATGAGTTAGAAAATGCTTTTTTTGCAGTCTGTATTACAAATTTACTAGGAATAAAAAAAAATCACTTCATCAATTCTGTTTCAGTGAGTTGAGCTATTTAGAGTATACTGTTAGAGGGCAGCCAGGGATTTTCCACAGATGAGCTCACCTAGATATTCTGAGGACTATCATCAGTTCTCTATAGTTTGTTCATAAACACACAGAAACAGGTAGGTTTCCCAGTACAGGATTTCCTTCCTAAATTTCTTTCCCCTTAACATCCCTACCTCCACCAAATCTGAAGGGGAAAAAAAAAGTTGTCTGGGTTTTGGCAAATACCATGTTGACAATCCTCATCTAATTGTAGGCTCATTAGAAGGAAATGTTGAAAGTAGAATTCTTCTGATCTGCCACTCTGCCTTTTCTTTTTCTTTTTTCTTTCCCTGGCTCATTTCATGTTTAATCTTTAAAGTTAAGATAAATCTCTACAGGAAAAGCAAAATATCCCTTTAATGCACATGTATACATAGCTTAACCTTTTCACAAAAATAATTTTCATTTAGCTAACTAGCTTAAATAATAATACCACTGAAAGAAACTCAATGCAGGATTGCAGAAGGCAGAAGGGTGGTGCCAATTTCTAGCTATAATTAAGGTTTTACTATACTCGAGTCACCACGATGGTGAATGAGTCTACCTTGTGATGGAATGAGATGGGGTCTGTGTTCAGAATGTGGGGCTTTATTGAGAACATAATAGTTCTGCTTTTCTGGTAACAGATCCTGTTCATGTCCTCTCTTTGTATCCCTGCCCTGAATCAAAATGCATTCATGATAATATAGTCAGAGAACATTTCAAGGAGACTGAAAAACCACTGGTGTTTCTCCACTTCCAAAAAGACAACACCTATTTATTCCCTAGCACACTCATCCATTCTAGCCCAGTGACCCCTTCAGAATTCTAGGCAGTGTTCCTACTATGGACCCATATAATTTATTTGGGGAGAAAGTGATCCATGAACCTTTCCTTCTAACTTCATTACCCTGTTCCTCATTCCATAGATCTGGATATCTGTGACAAAGTGTCCCAGTCACCTTGTCTCCCTCCAATCTGTGAAAGTAGGGAAACCTCATTTAAAATGGAGTTGGAAGATCAGAAGGTGGCGCTCTCATGCCCTATTACTTGACACACCTCGCATTTCCAGCAAGACAAAGCTATGCTTTACTGTCCCACAAGAACCGAGGAAGACTTTCTCCTTGCCTGGCAACAGCCCAACCAATGAGAGACTGTAATAACTCAGCCAATGAAAAGCCCAGTCTAGACAATGGCCTTTTGGTTTATAACAGCCCCTCCCAAGTACCTCCTTTCTTCGTTAAAGAAGCATTTCTCTCTTTTGTTTTCAGAATTTGCCTATGGTTTGGCAGCATGTAGCCTGACTGTCTCAGACTGCAATTTTCTGCCATTCCTGAATAAACCCATTTTGCTGGCAAAGTAATCGGCTGTTTTATTTTTAAGTTTAACAAGTCGAAGTGGTAATTCTGAGCCAGATGCCCCCGCCACAGTTCAGAACAACCATCGCTATCTAGGTACTTTCGGGTTTTGTGTCTTCACAACTCAAATAAATGTGGAACCTTCTCCCATGTCTCCAACCAGTACTTTGCTTGTCATGAAAAGGCAAATGAAAGGGAAGGCTTGATGTGGCAGTATTATTCCAGACATCTGCCCTTTCTTTGTCTTCCTTTTGAATATCAACCAAAAGCATATTTTCATCTTTTAAAAGAATTGTGCAGTGAAAGTGAGATCGGCTAAACTTCTGGACAGCATTCCCCAGTGGCTTCCAAAGTAAATGCATCAACATTCCTGTTTAGCACCACCTGCAAGAAAAGTCTATGGTCAGCGCTCAGGCTCAATAATGTAAAAATGAAAATTATTAGTCGGGAAATAGATTTCAGGATCAGGTCTATGGAGGATAACTTTAAGCAGAAACATTCCTCTTGGAGACAGCCTTCAGAATGCCTTACAAGCATGCCGTATTTGGAATTTATCTATTAGTTTCATCCCCTCTGAGTCACGCTGATTCGTATAAATCAAAAGGCCTTCAAATACAAACTCAACATTGTGACGTAAGGTAAATCTATCCTCTATCAAGCTTTTCCCAACTGAGTTTTCTCCAAAGAATTAAGCCCCACAGAAAATGATTCGAATGACCTTTTTCCCAATTCTCCCAAGGAAAGGTACTTTGCTAGTATTGTTCTAGATGCAGAGTAAACACATGAATTCTTTATTTACAATGGGTGCTTTAGGGCCTTAGGACTTAATTCTTTAGCCAGCCCTGAGAAGAGTTGCCAGGTGTTTTAAAGAGCATGGAAATGTCCTCACAAACTAATCTCTGCTGCAAGGTCCTCTGTGTCCCCAGACATTACTAACATGACTACACTACAGCAACTCTTACTATTACGCATAAGAAGAAGACAGAGAAAGCGTCCACGTGCTGACCAGTCATTATACTAAGCACTTAAAACACCTATTCTTTTATTTTTTATTTTTTTTAATTTGTTTTTAAAGATTTTATTTATTTGACAGAGAGAAACACAGCCAGAGAGGGAACACAAGCAGGGGGAGTGAGAGAGGAAGAAGCAGGCTTCCTGCAGAGCAGGGAGCAGGAGGTGGGACTCGATCCACGAGACCCAAGCCGAAGGCAGTCGCTTAACCAACTGAGCCACCCAGACACCCAACACCTACTCTTTTAAACAACACAACAGCTGTATAAGATGAGCATTATTATTATTACCCCATTTGACAGGCCGGGAGATGTAGTTGGAGAGGTTAACTGGCAAATGCCCCATTTGAACCCTGTGCTGTCTGCCTCTTCACCACCAGGAAACAGGAGGAGTCCCTCACACTGTGACAGAGGTGAGGAAGAGGTCTGGTTAAGGAAGTGATGGAACTGAGAAAGCTGAGTCATTTGTTGGAACAAGCAGAAGAAGGGAAGAGGTCAAGGACAGGAAGAGGACTGGGACCCCCAAACTAGAAATAAATGGGAACCAGACCAGTAGTGAGGTGTGCTGAGGAGGCTACCATGTCTCAGCGCTCTAGGGAAATAGTTCAAATCAAATTCAAAAGAGCATTTTAAAATGGTGAGAAGATCCAATTTCCTACTTTTGTTTTTTGAAAAAAGTATAAGGATTTGAACAACCTTCTCTCGTTTCCCTCCACTGCCTACCCTAGCCTTCTTTTGATTCCCAAGGGACAGTGTGTCTAATACAACTCCTCAAACACAGTGTATGGGGTAAAGAAGAAAGTGGGGCATGTCAGTCAAAAAAATGAGAGCAACACAATGTCGACTGCAAACTGCCTAGAGATGAAAGCTACATTCAAGGTAGAAGCTCATGGCTGCAAGTCCAATAGTTTCCCTTTATGTCTGAATAAATCTCTTGTCTCAATTCCCCACCCCCAGAGAAGAACCTATTTTTAATTTTTTTTAATTACAACAATCAACTGATTTCTAGAAATTTAAAAACAAAAAACAAAAAAACAAGGCACTTGGATGTCCTGAAAGTTGAATTTGAGTACTCCGGATGGAGACGTCCATGTGAAATATCTCTTCTTTCCCATTTTGCAAAACTATTTCACTGATAGACTGAATTGCTTTGATGATAAGAGGCTCACTTGTTTAAAACGCTTCTCAACTTTGGAACTGTGGTGTCAGATATCAGGGGTATGGTATTTTTCTTCTTTTATGGCATTTTATTGGATGTAATAGTTCATATATTATAAGATGCACGGTTATTCTGTGTACCACTAACAAAAAAGAGCTGCTATTCAAACTATAACCGACCACTAACTGGAAGAGACCTCCTGGTTTTAGAGATGTTAAAATGTGGGAGGAAAGTGTGCCTCAGAAACAATGAAATAATGGTGACTCTTTGTTCTTTATTGAAACTGCCCACACAGTCCATATCCCCCTGAGGGAGTTTGGGTGCTGCTCTATTAAATCAGACATCTGTCTATTGCTGACTAGGGCAGCCCTACCGAGGGACCTAACGCCACTGCTGCTTCTTCCTGCTTGACTTAGGTCTCAGCCCACTGAGAGCTGAGAACCATGGTCCATAGGTCTTAACTCCCAGAAAATTAGCACAGGGCCAGGCACAGAGAAAGCAGTCAGTCCTAGCCTTTCTGTTTACAAAGTCCTTTGAAATCAGGCTTACAGAAGCCACGTTCTCTGTTCTAACACATGGCACATGCATGAGATAAGCAGCGCAGGGATTATTGCCTGTGCTTTGCAGAAGAACCCGGAAGTGCCCAGATTAAGTAGTTCCACGTGCCCAAGGTCACTCTAGGAGCAAATGGCGTTGCTATTGGGAAGGACAACAGTGTCTCATTCCCAGAGCAATACTTTTTTCTTTTTTCTGTTACCTCTTTCTACTCCCAAACTAAAATGTCAAATCTGGAGGCTTCATCTGGTATTTTCCACCACTCTGAAGACCAGGGAGCACCACGAGACCAGGTCCCTGAGTGGCTACCCAGGGAAGCTTGGAGCCAGGCCCTCTGTGATGTCTGCTTCTGCCTCTCTATTGACTTTGCCTTCCCTAACCCCTTTCCCACCCTCCCATTCCCCCCACCACCACCAGCATCCCACCTCACAAGCCAGAGAGCAAAGGGCATCATAGCCAAGAGTTTAGGATTTGGATTCCCTATGAGTATTTCCTGAAATATATATGTATATAAATGTTATAAAAAAAAACTAATCTCAAATCCTAGAACACCTGATTTCTTCTTATTGAGCTATAGAAGCAATGGCAACACCACAAAAGGGTATGATTTCATGAGCCCAATAGGCTTTCCTCCCTGGAAAGAAAAAAAACACTTAAAACACATTAGCTTTTCACTTCTCTTTCCTTGATGTAAAAGGGAAGTTTCACTAGCAGAAACCAGAGCATACAACTTGTGAAGGTTTCGGAAAGAGGAGGGTTATGGGAGATCATTTCCCCCTGATTTGAATCCCTTTTACCCCTCTTCCTCTTGTTTTCAGAAAATGAAGACTTTTTTTTTCATAAAGAGGGTCTCAGATGGGATTGGGACGTCATGGGTGTCTCACTATAATGATACACTTTCTTTCCCATTAAATAATAAAATATGCTGTAGAGTCGCACAACTCCTCAGACCCAGGGGCCATTAAATCAGGCTCATCAAGCACCATCCATGTGGAAAGATATGGATATATTTTTACCTGACACATACATATTTCATTTGCAGCTGTCTCATAACCCTTGCTTCCTTATGGACTCACACTCACTCCTTCCCAAAACACAGAAGAGGGAAGGAGAGAAGAAGGGATGGACGAAAGGAGGGAAAGAGAGAAGGGAGGATGAAGAGAATCAATTTTATTTATGACCAGAGGAAAAAAGACTTGTAATATCTGCAAAGAAACCAACATGAAAGAGTATGTAGAATTCTTAATAATGGAACTCCTAACTATTTTTTGTTTTATTTTGTTTTGTTTTCACTTGTAAGGTGAATTTTTAAGTGGCTTGATTTTAGTTGCTACAGGCTGAGTTTACAGTCACTTTCTGTTCTATTAATTGGGTGATTGGATATTTTATCTTTATCAGAATTTCATTTTTCTTCCATTTTTGGGCCCTGAAAACACCAAAACCTTATGTTTAAGAAGGACCTGTTGACACTTATATGTTGAAGCCAAGTAAAGATACAAATCACAAATTCCATTGCAAAACCCACTAATTGTCATATTTCTGTGGAAGACTCTAATTAAATCCCATAGGAAAAGAACACCATGCAGTGGAAAAAGAAAAATCAGTCATCTAAACAACTCTGCTAAGAGCTTAAAATAGACACAGAAGAACATTCCTAGTAGTGCTTTTTTTTTTTTTTCAGGCAAGGATCAGGAACAGAGAAATGTTGGGCTACATAATAATATTCTAAGCATCTGAAAGGTAGCATCTATAAAAACTTTATGAGATGCGCTAAATTTATTCCAGACAAAAATCGTCATCGACTGACTGCCTGTTAGATTGTCTTTATTGTCTTTCTTTCTTTATAGAGCTGTCACAGGGAGATTCCTCATGCTCAGCCAATCATGGAAGATTCCTTAAAAACCCTCGAGAAGAAAGAGATTGGTACATCAACCTAATCTATGTAGATGAAAACTCCTCCTCCAGTTCTCCTGATAACAGCTGCCAAAAAAACCCAAGCGTCTTTTATGAGACAGTCTTCAATAGAACAAATGACAAATCCCCCCAAACATAAAACAGATTTCTCACAAAGAAAAAGCAGTAAACTTGAACCACAAAACCCTCCAAGGTTGAAAATATCCCTCTCACATACACAAATGTGAAAAGAGACATCAGAAATGTGTTCTTCATGGTTTAGATGTCCCAAATTAGTAAGATCAACTCACAAAGTTTGCATCAGTGCTCCGACAAAATTCACAGAAGTCCTAGAGCTGGGTGTCCCGTCCGAAGCCATGCTCCATTCACACCTGGTCAAAGGTACTTGATCTCCCTGCCTTTGGTCATGATATTTCAAGACTGCCCAGGAATGTGAAAAGGTATGTAAAGGGAGAGCTGGTGCAAGGGAGCTTCCTGGACTCCAGTTCCCTCCTGCCTGGTCCAAAAACAGGACAGTGTTCTGCAAAGCTCTCTCTCAGTGCTGTACCCTGCTGCAAATGGGCACAATGGCTTTTTCCCCCACAAAACTCCATGTGAGTTTCCTATGTGTTTTTGTGTGTGTGTCTGTGGAATTTTTTTTTAATTTTGTTATGTTATGTTAGTCACCATACAGTGCACCATTAGTTTTTTGATGTATTGTTCCATGATCCATTGTTTGCCTATAACACCTAGTGCGCCATTCCATCGGTGCCCTCCTTAATACCCATCACCGGGCTCACTCATTCTGACCCCCACCGAAATCTTCAATTTCCTGTAGTCCATAGTCTCTCATGGTTCATCTTCCCCTCCCCTGACTTGAAATAAGTCAAGCAGAGAAAGACAATTATCATATGGTTTCCAATGTGTTTTTAAAGCAAAATGAGGCCTCCAGAAATAAACCTCACCCTCTGGCCCTCCCCCACCTCATCCCTTTGTGGTCCTACCCTTGCTCTTCCCCACCCCTGCTTCAAAGAGGAGAGCAGCCTCCCTCTGTTGGAGGCTAACTCTTGCTCCGGCAGCAGGACCATCGCTCACCTGCACTATGATGAACCTTTCGTCTTTGCCAGCATGTTCTTCTCTATTTACAATGTGGAGCTATATTTAATACAGATATCTCCCACGGGAACAATTTTTCATATTTCCTGAGGTTGTGTTTCTTATCATATCCATCACCCTGTTCTCCTATCCCCTTACAACTTCTTGGAGAACAGACTCACTCCCCCGGAACCTGGCTCCCATTCCCCTCTCCCAACAGGGCTCTTGGGCAGGTCAGCAAGAGCCTTGACTTACTCCATCCACAAAACCCTCCACCGTCCTGCTTTCTCTTTGGAGCCTCAGATTTTCTTTCTGAAACTCTGTCTTCCTCCTGAAGTTCTCCTCTCCTACTTCTCCTCCTATTTCTCTGGCCAGTCGCATATATTGCTTTTCTGAATCTACTTCCACCGAGCTTGTCTTGGGCTTGCCACATTCTTCATGTCCCTTGGTCTTCTCAGTCTACTTTCCTAGCTCCCTCCTCCTCTGGGCCTGGCTTCTGCAATGATTGACATGATGATGTTTATCATCTGTAACTTTGCCATGTGGCCCATGTCTCTGCCATAACTTTGTTTATGCCCCTGAAATAATTTTCCCAGTGAACATAGATCTCATCTCACCTTAAGGCTTAAAATGCAGACAATCCTTGGAGAAGTCAAATTCCAGCAGATTCTTTCCTAAGAGATCATATTGATGGAAGAAGAGCAAGAGACACAAGTCAAACGTTGTCTATTCCTCAATTTTTCACATATTACAAGTGGGATAATAACAGTGTCCTTCTCATCAGTCATCAGAGAGATCAAAGTGTCTTGAAAATTTTATAACTATATTACTATTACTAACTGGCCTATGTACAACTAGTTTTTATTCTGGGAAAGCTCTCAGGCCTTTCACACTTTACACGCTTTTCTGACGCAAAGACGACAGTTTTGATTAAAACACCTTGCAAAATTTTCCCCAGCATTTCTCTTTGAAAACCTTGTCCCTGTCTGACCCTGAACTCACTAGAAAACTGAGTTTTGAAATTGATGATGGAGGGTATAATGTAGGTATAGAAGAAACAGGAAAATGGGAATTCCCTGTAAAAATATGGTCTCAGAATCCTTTTTATATCTAGTAGGAATACTGGAGTAGGAAGCATTGGTACAAGAAAAGACACCTGTTTCTTAATGTTGTTCACAGTTCTGTCTAGTGTCAAATGTGTGCAGGCAGTGAACCCTTGCATACTTTCTCACAATTTTGGAGGATAAGGAAGGCTCTTGGGTAAAAGTTAGGAGGCTGGACTCCTTGTTTTAGGATCTATGGCTATTGTACACTGATTAATGAAATTCACCACATATTTTTGATTCCTTCTTTCTACCCTCGATGTTAGGTATATCCATGTGACTTGCTTTGGCCAAAGAAATATGAGTAAAGGTGAAAAAGTATACTTTTGGAATGAAGCTGTAAACACCTTCATGGAGTTCATTCTGTTCTCTTATTTGTTTCCTGTCATGACCAATGGCAACAGTACAGAAGAACTACCTGTGAGCCTGGGTTCTGAGGTCAGGATAATGCAAAGAAGCACAACACCCCTCCCCTACCCCATCAACCGCAAAGAATACAGAGCATGAGCAAACCAAACATCCTTTTTTTTTTTATTTTTAACACAGTATCTCTAGATATGGACTGAATTCTCCACTCCCATCTATCTAGCATCCTAAATCCTACCTAGTTAAGTCTTCTGCTAGCTTCTATATCCTTATTTCTCAACATGTTCCAACACAAAACAGAGATCTATTCATTTTTTGTTGGTGTTGCTGTGTAACAAATTACCACAAATTTAGCAGCTTAAAATAAGACCATTTGTCACCTCAGTTTCAGTCAGTCAAGAGTTTGGCTCGCCCCTGCTCAGGAGGCCTCTGAGCCAAAGGCCCAAGTCAAGATGTTGGCCAAGGCCGTGGTCTTATCTGAGGATTGTGCTCCTCCTCTAAGCCCACCCAGGTTGTTGACAGGATTTTGGTTTTGGTGGCAATAGGTCTTTCCCTCTGGACAGTTAACAACATGGCTGTGTGATTTCTTCCAGGCTAGCAGGTGAGTCTCTCTCTTGCAAAGGTTCACTGAATTAGGTCAGGCCCACCATGCATATCTCCCTTTTGACTAACTCGAAGTCAGCTAATCAGAGATCTTAATTATATCTGCAAAGCTTCCTCCATCTTTGCATATAATACAACATAATCACAGACGTGACGTCTCATCGTGTCATAGGTCCTGGCCACACTCTGGGGAGGGGATTGTAAAGGGTATGTGTCATTGGGGGTCATCTTGGGATCCTGTCTACCAGAGGAGGCCATTCTCCCTTGTGATGTCTGTAGACAAGCTCCAACTTTTCTTGTGGCTTGACGGATCCAACACCCTCTTACATGCAGTCTCTTCTTCCACCTATGTTAGTTGAGAATTTCCTACATCCTCTGGCCTGAGACAGGCCCCTCCTTTAAGGCTGCCACCATGTGCAGAGAATTGCCCGCTGTCAAGCCTCAGCTCAAAGTCCTCATCACTGTATAGCACACACATAATGGGAGATAGACTCTTAGGATCTTAATCATCTGTATAACACATGTAGTTTGATGATAAAATGAAAGTTTAAAATGATGCACAAAAATTCAGTAGCTATGAAATTGCCAGATGCAAATTTTCAAAAGAAATAACTAAGAGCAGGTTTCCTAAGTCAACAAACTTCTTTCCCACAAGGAGAATATAAAGGAATTAAGAGACCTGGAATTGTGGAAGAGTATTTTTATAACAGCTATTCAGCAGCCTCGAACCTCCCCTGTTGGTGGGGGAAGGGGGAGTGCTTCCTATTCACCCCAGGCAAGAAGGGCGTCATCAAGTAGTGTGGGGAACTTGTTATGTGAGAAGGTCAAAAGAGCTTATGAGCAGATGGAGCTCTCTTCCAATGATTGGTCAAATGTAGTAAGTCTTGAAGACAAAATGTTCAACTTGTCCCCCAGAGCATCCACCTGAGGTCATTTTAAACAAGACTGACCGTAGAGGGGGCCTGACTTGATGGTATAAGGGACCCAGGAGGGAATACGATGGGGAGAGGGGATAGAGATAAACCAGGGAATCAAGAGGACAAGTCAAGAAATCAACAGCATTTATGTCAAGATAAGGGCAGGTGGAGTATCTAAAAGGCAATGTCAGTACAAGCCTGAACTTTCTCCAGGAGAGACAGAGTCATCTTTAACCCTCTGCTAAAACTTCCAGTCCAGAGAAACCAAAGCCAGCTTGCAACAGGGTAAGTCATGAAAGAACTTTCTTTACTTCTTTCTACCACCCCAGAGGGGCCTGAGATGACAACTGCACAGCAGAGAAGCCATCGGAGGAACAAAGGAGCCAGCGGGCAGGTGGGCACGTGGGCAGACTGGAGCAGGGAGGTGAATGCTTACCTCTGCGTGAACTTGAAGGTTGATTTGGACTGGCCACTTTCACTTCCAAGTTAAGACTTTTTTTCCCTTAAAGTGGACATTGGATTTTTACCATCTGAAAACAAGCACAAAGGCCACAGGACTCGGTTTTTATGTGGTAGTAGGGAAAAACCTTTCCTCATTGAGCAGGTTTAAAGGAAGAAATGGGGACAAAAGTAAAGTTGCTCTTACGATTCTGCTCAGTAAGTCCTATTCATTCTTGTAAAATGTTCTTATCCAGCACACCTGTCTCTTCATGTAGTTGTGAGCTCTTTTACGGGGACGACTTGTTGATTTTAAAGGTCAAAGTCATGGATTAAAATCAGCCTTGTCACCTTCATGGAAAACCAAGACGTGGTATTTCTTGTCTTTTCTGAGAAGGAAGAAGTAGTGCAGATTTCAGTTGCCACACACACACACACACACACACACACACACACACACACACCTCCTCTGGTCTTGAAAGGAGGCAGCACGACTCCAAGAACACTATATGTGCAACCGGTTTTATTTCTCAAGCAGACAGCCTCCCGATCTCACATTAAAGGGGGCACTGGGTCTTCTCTCCAGTTACTCAACTTCAATTTGGGGTCTAAACAAGAATTCCTGGAGAAGGAGATTAAAACAGAGTTCAAAGTGGGGATCAGAGATTTTATGCAAATGTGCTATAATTTGAATTATGAGAAAGCAATCGAGTTGAAATAGATCAGTGCTTTTCAGATGTTTGGAGTGTGAAAAAGGAGCAGAGCAGTGGGTGTCTCAAATGCCAAATATAAATATAATATAACCATTCCTACAATTGATTTGTTTGAAGAAATAAATGATAAGCTACTTCAGCACTCATTAACAAGTAATTTAAGGGGAAAAGTAAATAAGTGGGTCAAAAATATCACAGAGGAAACACACAGGCACATTAATGCGTGTATGTATATATGCCTATGTATATCAATATTCATGTAGCTCTGAATTCATCTTATGTGGCCACCCCTGTCCACCCCACCTGCCAAAAACCAGAGAAATCAACGAGGAGAATCAGATATTGTCTTGAAAATATTCCTTTGTATCTCCTATCACAGACACACTCAAGCCCTTCCTTCTACTTTTATATATTTGCTGTTTTTCTCCAGTGAACCCCAACCGCTCCAGCTCAGGGCAACATGTGGACATTCGCTGCATGGTAGCCTGAAAAATAAACCCAAATGAGTCTTTTATTAAATGGCACTCTACAAAGACATTTCCCAGTGGCAAAGAGGCCAGGAGAGGTGTCCTCCCCTGGGCTGCCCTTGCACAGGGCTGGCCTGAAGTGACGTTCTCCAGATGACGTCAGTGACACTGGTTGGGGGTGAACCAGGCCCGTGCATCAGCCACATGCCATTGAATTGAGAAATCAGAGTCAAAGGAAAAGAGGAAAGTGATCCTGGATAAATTGGGGACTAATTGGGAAAGTGGGGCCAAGGAGGAGATTTATTTGTTTTGCGAATTATTAGCAAATTCCCTCGAGGTGCTGCTGATAAAGTGATACACAGCCCAGTGTTATGGAAGAGGAATGAGTCTGACATACAAGAGACTGAGAGCTGTATTATGAATATTAATACTTCTGTTAACAAGGCCTTAAATGTGCCTTCCTGGTATTGAAGCCTCAAAGGAACCTGTGTTTCCAAATGGACTTGAACAGGCTCCCTGCTGAATCATAATCTTCTAAAAGCTGATAAATTGCTGTCTTCTGGGGAAAGAAAGGAACTTCAAAGCAGACATTTCACAGGAATAAGGATTTGGAGGTTAAAAAATAATAATAATTAATTTAAAATGTTTCAAAAAAGCAGGAAGCTACATCTCTATAGTTTGTCGTTCATTACAGTGGAATTAAAACCTTAACCATGGATTGATGATAGGAAGTCAGGAAATTGATGATGTCACATGTGTATTCATCTACTAAATTCATTGAGAAACTGGGGCATGTTGCACCTAGAGAATGAGCTGAACCTATGGGGGGCTGGGGGTGCCAGAGGGGGCAGCAGCAGGTGCACCAAGAAAGCACTGTAGTGACTTACATGCCTCCCCCATTCAGTTCTCCCAATGCTACTCTCAAGTAGGATTTTTTGTCACGCCCAATTTTACAGATGAAGAAACCAAATCTGGGACAATAAGGAACTCTCTCAAGGTTGAGCTGATATTCATTGGTGGGGCCAAGATCACAGCACATGTTAGCCCAACTCCAAAGTCCACACTCTCAATCACAGTATCAGCCTTTGAACTTGTAAGACCTTGAGTTGTGATGGGAGCAAGTGGCAGCAAAAGCCATATGACTAGGTGACAGACCAGTATGAAGACAGGAGAATGAATCCATAATCCCCCTAAACGTGTCATAAAAATCATATCTCCCTACCATTGTGCAGGCTGATCCCTCTGCTGGAAATCTTTCTTCCTTTCTTCATCCTCCACCATTGCTTTCTCCTTGTACATGGGCCCTCCGTTGTCTTTACGCCTATGCCATTTCCTGCTGTGGGACCTCCCATCTGTTGCATCATAAAGTGTGCCTCACATATGTCTTTGCCACTAAATGCCTAACATAAGAGCAGAACCAGTAGATAGATGAATCTTGTTTAAATTGCCCTAGCTCTTAGCACAGAGCTAACACAGAAGGGGCATCCATGAAATAAATTAATGAATAAATGACTATGAGGCTATGGGCAATGGATGCCACATTCATATTATAATGAAAAAACTAACTTGGGCAAAGGAAAATAACATGAGAAAAAAAATGGAGTTTGGGGATCAGATCATGGAGGTCATTCACTGAGTGCAAAGTTAAGGTTTCAGACTTTATATGTTATAAGCATTGGGAGGCTCTGTAGGTTTTAGGCCAAGGGAATGACAGGCTCCACAGGGTTTAGTCCGTTAACCTAGGTCTTTAGCCACAGAATAACTGAAAAGTTAAGAAACCCAGAAGGGAGCTCACTGACAAAGGACAGATCTGGTATCATTAGTGCTAAACTTCAGTTGGTTTGATCTTCTCCTTGAGTCTTATGCACAATGATCATGGATTCAAATACTGGACAAATCCACTTGACAATGATAGATAGATAGATAGATAGATAGATAGATAGATAGATAGATAGATAGATAACATGGTCCAAGCCAGGCACTCATATCTCTTACATGTATTCCCTTTTGACCTTCACAATCAATCAGAACCAAAAGAAGCCCAGTTATTTTTTCCTTATTCTAGGAAGCAGCTTAAGTGTTATTTTTCTTATTCTAGGATAGCTTACTGAGCTGGTAAACGGTGGAGGTGAGACATGACCCAAACAACGTCCCTCCAGAACCCCCTTGACCCCAATATGGTGCTGTCACTTGGATGTCTCACCAGTACTTCAAACATACTATTTCCCAAAGAGAAACTCTAAATTCCTCCCACACCCCAAATTCACTCTTTCCCAGCCTGCCCATCTCAGTAAATGCCAACATAATTGGCAATTGACTTCACCAATTGCTGAGGTCAAAAACAATTAGTCATCATTTGTTCTTTTATTAACTTCGCCCCTCTCCCATCAGAACCACCAGTAGTAAGCCCTGTCAGTCCCGTCCCCAAATATACCCCCAATCTGCCCCCACTCCTCCATTTGCTTCCACCCTAGTCCCAGACGCCATCAGCTCTTAAACCCAGACAACACAACCACCTCCAGATAGGGATCCCTGTTTCACTCTCTGTACAATCTATTCTGGACACAGCAACCAAAGCAATCTTCTAGAAATTATAATGTCACATCACTGCTTGCTTAAAACCCTCCAGGGGCATCTCTTACTTCTCTTGGTCCTGACCAGTGGCATTTGGCCTTCTCACTCTGTGGAATGTTCTTCTTTGTATAACTGGCTTGTTATCAGTCAAGTCATCGTTACCGTCACCTCCCCATCGTTACTGTCACCTCCCCATCGTTACCGTCACCTCCCTGACTACTTTCTCTAATGAAGTTCCCTGCCAGGTACTTGCTATCACATCGCACAGTCTTACTTTCTTTAAAGTTTTCTTTTCTACCTAAAAATGTCTTCTTTATTTGTTGGTTGACATTTATGAGTCTACTCTCTAGCAATCAACTCTCTGGCTGGTGGGTGGCCTTTATTCTTTTTTTTTTTTCTTTACCCCTTTATACCCAGTAACTAGACCAGTGCCTGACATATAGTATGTGCAAAATAAACATTAACTGAATGAGAGAAACACTGACCCTGCCCCTTATTCTTTGTGTAATGCCAAACAAGTGATTTGAGTCTCTAAAATCTATCTCATAGGGTGATCACGAGATGTGTATGGTATGAATTATGTAACATATATAACACAATACTTCCCACATACCAAGCATTCAGTTTCTTTCTGTCCCTCTCTCAAATACTCAGAATTCATATCCATGTGTTACGTTTCCTTTAATTTCCCTTTAGTTATTTATCCCCTGCTTGTTTCTGTTACTGATAAGCACCAGAAGCTCTACCAGAGCTTCCCTCCTATAATGCTTCATTATGCTTCTTTTTCTATTGTCTAGAAACAGTACTGGGAAAAGAGGTGCTCCTGGGGTGCGGTCATGTGACCACAAAAGCAGATTTTGCTTGTCAAAAGTGTCCAATAAAAATGGGAAGTTGCTTCCTAAATGTCTCTGGAAGTCTGTGGTTTAGTTCACAATATCTTAACAGATTAAGTTAATGCAAATAGCAGATGTATTTTGTAGCAACAAGACAAATGTTCAGCAGAATTAAAGTTATTCATGTGTAGTCACACTGGGAATATTTGCATGATATTTTGCTAATTGCTCCAAAATCTGACTTATAGCAAATAAACAAATGGGGAAAAAATAAACCGGCAAAAATTAGCCCCAGGCCTCTCTGGTTTCGCTTAAGCTCCCAATGTCGTTCTTCAATCCCTCAACCTTTTGCTCTGAAAACTCCAGTGGCATTTCTCAGTCTCCCAAGCATGTTTTTGGACGCATCATTTCTGTGGAGACTCATGGTTTTCCCCTGGTAGTAAGAGGTCTTCGGAAGCACTGGATATTTTTCTCTCGTGGACTCCCAGTACCCTCCTCAGCCTTCAAATCTGTCTGCCTACATTTCCTAACTAAAGGATCATACTGATAGATTGCATCACTTGGAAACAACGTAAATTTGTCAAGTTTTCTTAAAATACTTCGGACGAGTTTTTGTCAATACATACGTGGCATATTACTTTCTAAGAGCTGACAGAGCACCACAGACTGGGCTTGAAACAACAGATATATATTGTCTAACAGCTTGGAGATTAAAAGTCTGAAGCCAAGGTATCTGTAGGGTTGGTTCTGTCTGAGGGCTCTGAGGGAGAGTTTGTTCCACACAGCACTCCGAGCCTCCTGTGATGGCTGGCAAACCCTTGGCATTCCTTGTCTTCTAGATGCGTCGCTCCAATCTCTTCCTCCATGTTCACATGGCATTTCCCCCGTGTATGTCTGTCCTATCAGCACACCAGTCACATCGATTAGAGGCCTACCTTACTCCAGTCTGACCTTACCTCAACCGAGTACCTCAGTCACAGCCTTATTCCTACATAGGTCACATTCTGAGGTACTGAGGGCTAGGATTTCAACATATCTTTTTTGGGGGGACAAACTTTAACCCATAACACTTGGGGGTCTCCAAACTTTTATAAACATACATCCTTAGTGATTAAAATACCCACGCACATGCCTCCATATGTCTCTGTATGTTTGTGGGATAGAAATATACGTATGCATGTTATATACGTCATTAATGTTTTTTAAATCAAGCACAAAAATAGAAAGATTAAATAATGACAAAAAAGTTTTTTAAAGGAAGGTTTTTTTTAAGACTTTATTTATTTATTTGACAGAGAGAGAGATCACAAGTAGGCAGAGAGACAAGCAGAGAGAGAGGAGGAAGCAGGCTCCCTGTGGAGCAGAGAGCCCGATGTGGGGCTGGATCCCAGGACCCTGAGATCATGACCTGAGCTGAAGGCAGAGGCTTAACCCACTGAGCCACCCAGGCACCCTGAAAAAAAGTTTTTTAAGATTTTATTTATTTATTTGAGAGAGAGAGAACCACAAGCAGGAGGAGAGGCGGGGGGGAGAGAGGGAGAAGCAGACTCCCTGCTGACCATGTTGCCCAATGGGGGGGTTCCATCCCAGGACCCCAAGATAATGACCTGAGCTGAAAGCAGATGCTTAACCAACTGAGCCACCCAGGTGCCCTCCTCCCAAATTTTTAAATGATGAGAAAAAAGAGATTACAAGTGACAGTACTTAGTTCCCTCACTCCCAGTGGATCCTCTTGGCCTTCCTTTTTGGAAGACCACTTCCTGAATAATGTGAAGGGGATAAATCTAACTCTGTGAGGCAGAAAAAGGAAAAACAAATCACTAAAGAAAGAAGAGCAAGGTGACTGAACTTGAAAGATCTAGGCTGGAACAAACTAGAAGAGTATGTGGTGAAAGGCACATTCTAACTTCAAGTTCATCATAATTAAAATAACCCACCATTAAATTAGGAAAGGGAATTTTATTCCAAAAGAATAGGAATCACCATAGTCTGGGCATTCAGTTAGAATCAGGAAAGAGTGAGGAGAGTCTCATTCTCAGAGGAAGCAGTCCTACCTCTTTCATTTTTTTTTCCCTCAAGAAGTGATTTTTCAGTGGTATTGTTTCATCCTTATACAAGACAGGGATCCAAATGTGAAAGCAAAAGGCCGTCATGAACTCCGCTGTGCAGAGCACAAAGAACTTGAAAAAATGATTCTCATCCCTGGGGCTTTGAAGCTGAGAATGAAGATCTGAATCCTAACTTTGTGATTCAAAACTCTGTATTTGAGGGCAAGCTCTGTTTCCTCGTCTAGAGAATGAGGACAGCAATACCCTCCTTTATGGGATTTTTTGTAAAGACTAAACTCAGTGAGATAATAAGCAAAACTCCAGGCACACAGACAATATTCAGTTTGTTAATAGTCACTCTCCCATTTTGCATAACGCACCCACGGGCAGTGAGCTATTCTAAAGTCACAGATGAAGCTGGCTTGCCTGTAGATTAGAGAATGGCAACCATGGCTGCCCAGTTCCTTCCCCGGTCCAGTTTGATATCCAGTTTAATACAACTGTACTGTCAAGAAAATACAAATTCCTCATCCAAATACATTTCTTTCCAAGCAGGTGATAAACATCCAAATGACCTCTTTTCAGTCACCATATTTTGTGAAGGCCAACAATGCACATCAAGGCAGTACCTCTTTATAAGACTTCACTGAAAGCCAGCAAGAACCCCTGCCCACCCCACCCAGTCACACTTGGAAATCTAGGGTGTGTTAGCATAGGATGTGTTAATGTTGCCCCTATAACCTTGAGATTGCAATATCCCCAAAATAAAAGTTTCTACTAAGCAAAATATACAAAGCCTTACCTGATATTGCAGAAACCAAATTATCAAACTCAGCACAAGCACAATTTAGGTTTTCTTTAAAAAAAAAAAAAAAGCCCAAAATAGTATTTTTGCAGGAAGCATAAATTGTATTCCTAGAAGTAATAGCAATCTCTTTAGCTATATCCCCTAGGACTCACTTCAGTCTATTTTCTTAAGTGCTATATTTTTAAAGCTCTGTTGCATACCTCCCTCTTAGACATACTGAACTGAACATTCTAAATTCTGAGCACTTAGTGATGCAAGGTTGGTTGAAGATGTACTCTCAGAAAAATGAGTCCCTTTACCAATCGCTATTGCTATGTGAGTCCCTGGGGAAGAAATTATTCACAGATCTACTGGCCTCAATTTAGATCTTCTTGTGTTGTTATACTTACTGGTAGATTGATTTTTGCTCAAAAATATTTACTCCTGACTGCCTATTTCTATAGGAGAAATATATTTCCCTGAATTTGGACTCGGCCATGTGACTTTCTTTGCCAATGAGGCATTAGCAGATATGATGCAAACAATGGCTTAAAATGTAGTTATACAAATGATCTTGAACTCTTGTACCTCTATTATCAATATGAAAAGAGCTTGGATCTAAGATGAGTGAATGCATATGGATCAGACATGAACCTGGTCTGCAATAAGGAACTGAACCTAGCCAGACCTACAGCCATGAATCAGAATCACACAGCCAACCACATCCCAGATTAGCCAACTCCCACACAACCCACTATTGTATGGGTCAGAATAAATGACTTCTCCTTTAAGCCACAATGTGTTTGGGATGGTTTATTATACAGCAATAACTGACTGATAAACACCACAAGACTTGGTATTGAATAAACAAGACCCCACAGGGGGAAAAATGATTTTGAAATGCACTACTTATGACTAATTTAAAATATTTTTTGAGGGACACTGGGTAGCTCAGTCAGTTAAGCATTCAACTCTTTTTTTTTTTTTAAGCTTCTATTTATTTATTTGACAGGAAGAGAGGGAACACAAGCAGGGATAGTGAGAGAGGGAGAAGCAGGCTTCTTGTCAAGTAAGGAGCCTGATGCAGGGCTCGATTCCAGGACTCCGGGATCATGACCTGATTCAAAGGCAGATGCTTAATGACTGAGCCACCCAGGTGCCTCAGCATTCAACTCTTGATTTCAGCTCAGGTCACAATCTCAGAGTTGTAAGACTGAGCCCCACATCAGGCTCTGTGCTGGCCATGGAACCTGCTTAAAGTTTTCTTTCTCCCACTCCCTCTGCCTTTCCCCTCCAATATTTTTTTTTTAAAGGAGTGAGTTCCTAGGGTGAAAGATTCCATTCACGTGAGAAAATAGTCATGCTGTTGCAGTTGTCATTGAATGTCTATTATTGGTCTATGTTAGTAAAGCAAATAATTACTTCTCTGATTAACTATTTTAAACGGTTCGAAATTCTGTGTCTTTGAAGCTGAATGAAAAGTTGGCTATAGTCCACAGTATGCAAAATAACAATTTTGCTATTAGTTGTAGAATATTAATCATTACAGTTGCCATTCACTGAACACTTGCTGCAGTACCTTACCAATATTATCTCAAAATTCTACCCTAAGGTAGTTGTGGTTATTTATACCTGTTTTACAGATGAGAACATTGAGGCTTGAAATGTTGAAGTAACTTGCTCAAGGGCATCAAGCTAGGAAGCAGCAACAGTGGGATCTGTCCCAAGTCTGTCTGGCTCAAGAGCCTAACTCTCACTACTGCCTCTAGAGTTGGACAAATGTGTAAGCGGAATGATGCAGTAAGAATTAGGTCATTAACATGGTTCCTTTCCAATCAAGGGTAAGTCATAATATAAATCTCTATGACTAAATGTGGCTTTCTGGTTCCCCTCTTCTACCCACTATCTTGAGTTAATGTCTTGGATGTAAATATTCAATATAATTGAACAAATATTTCCTTGGTCCTATGAGGTACCAGGCTTTATGCTCGGGCACCAAATTACAGTTGAGCATAGGATACAGTTCTTTCTTTTTAGAAGCTCTCAGTCTGGTAAATAATTGATGTTGAAAAGATCCTAACCAAAAATCCCAGTGTGAGCTCTATCATGGTCTAAATGCAGGGTGAACAGATGTTCCAACTAATGATTGCTGGGGTGGGAAGAGGGTGAGGGTTGGGGAGTTAGTTACATTTACTCACTGAGAATGCTCATTCCTTTATGAGAGCAGCCAGCAGTCAAGAAAGAAGACAAATTCTAAATTAAAGGGGAGATCAAGCTGTGCAAGACCGCTGATTATAGTGAGAGCAGAAATATAATGGCTGCACGAGACACTGTGTTCTAGTCCATCGTGGATGAACCAGAAGAACAGCACACCCAGGCCTGGTGACTCAGATGGGAGTGTTGCTGGCCAACAGATAATAAATTAAGGAAATTAAGGGGGGAAAGGGTGGATTCTGTAGAGCATTCGAAGCTGTCTCTTACATAAAAGGATTAAAAGTTTATTAAATGGTTTTCACTTTGCTTAAGTGAAAGCTATAACACTGTGTTACAGTGCTACTGTCCACATGGGTCAAATTTTCTACTGCCCCAAGACTAAAGATTACAACAGACCCAAACATGGGCTCTGTTCCCCCAAACAAATGGACATTTTCCAGCCCCTTTTTTCTATTGAGCCAAAAAGTGGGCCTCATGGGAGCTTCCCCCTACTTCTCCATACCATTTAAAGAGGAGGAACGAGGGAGTTTGCTGAAGCCATTTCACAAGTGGGATGCTAAACGTCAAAAGGCATTTATGACGGAGAGAAAGCATCCAATGTTTTACGACTTCCCTTCACTGACCTAAAATAAATCGTTCCAATCCTGTTTCAGAAACAGTTACCATCAGGGTATATTGATGTAAGATCAAGCGTAGAAATATGAAGCAGAGTCATCAAATATTGTACATTATCAAACACTGTATCTCTCTTGGCAGGAGAAAGTCAAAAGTTTATTTTTTTCATAATTCTAATTCCATATGGGGCATCATACCAGCAATGTTGCCTGCTACCTAACCTATGTTACTTAACTGATCTGAACTTCAGTTTCCTTATCTGTAAAACAGGAAAAAGAAACTGCAGAAAGAGTTGTTATGAGGATCAGAAATAACACAGGGCACTTTGCAAGATGCAGAGGAGAAAATCAATAAATAGTAACTATTACAGGTTTCCCCACTACCCAAAAGTAGAGCATGCCTATGATACTTTTCATAAGCCAAATGGCACAAAACAAAGAAGCAATTACTGTTAATTTATATAGAAAAGCTTATGAGAGTTCCCAGACCCCCAGAAAGAACCTCTCAGGCTTTTCTGATACCTTACGATACATGTTACCAGTGGATGCACAAAATTAATTGAGATAAAGCATAAATGCTCACCGACAACAGTTTAAAGTAATGGTGGCTTGATGCTGAGATGCTGAGTGTCTTTCCCGGGGAGGAGCTTGTCGGGGCCACTCCCACAGCTCAGAGGGTACACTCCCTCCATAGACTTACTGCAAAATAAATGCTGAATGCTATTTTTTCATAAAAGCAAAGATCCTCTTCAGATTTCTTTCAGTTAGCAAAAAAAAGTACTAAGGTAGGTCTTTCATTAAAATGAAGGCGTATAATCCAAATTAGCAAAATAAGGAATATCTGTATCACTATTATTGAATTTGCTCATATTAAAATTCTGTTATCATTTATATATCCTAATTATTTTGTCATATGATTTGTTAAGTTTCCTTCTGAACAGAAAAATTAAAGCAAAATGGCCCTAACTACCTATTATCTAGCTGCGGGTCACCATTCCTTTGGATTTCAAAATGGTGCTATTCTTCTCTCATTACTCTGTGTGTAAGTAACTGGAGTTCACAACTGTAGCCTCTTCTGCCTCCAGGCTTTTGGGGACCTTACTAAAACCAAAGTACTCTCTATATGACTTGTTTAGATTTAGGATTTAATGTTTGTTTAAATTTAGTGTCAACCTCAAACTTTGATGGAGAGGTGGGATTTAGAGATGGTCCCTGTTAGCGACAGGACCCAAAGAAATCCTAGCAGTCCAGCCATCCCCTTCATGAAAAGGGATATTGTTCCTCTCCCAAAAGTTCGCCATTACTAAGATGGGATATGAACATACTTGTGAATGGGTCCTAGCTGGCACTGAATTGGGGGCATACCCCTTCCCTGAACCAAATCATTACCATCATCATATCTTGGCACAAATTCTTATCCTATTGGCTATTAACATAGCCTACAAAACCTCAGCCAAAAGGAATGCCACTATAGTTAAAAAACTACTTTAACAATATTTTCTCATGATGAATGATGTTAAAAACACATATTTTTCGCCATTCAAATTCCATTTCTCTTCTTTGGAGATTAGCAAATCTTTCAGTCTTTCTCCCTAAGAAGAAGTCCAGTTAGTCAAGGGATTTGGGAGTTGTTGTTTTCCTCTCAGCATCCATGCTCCCCTTTCTTTTGAAATAGCACCCGGATTTCCTTTTGGGAACACGTGAAGTCTCAGTGCGGTCATCATACAAGATGTCATGACTGCCAGCAATTCACTCATCCATCTCCCCTTGATGGACATTTCAGTTATTCTAGTTTTTTTGGTACTGTGAACAGAATGGTGATGAATAATCGTTTTGGGCTTAAGTTAGCCAAAGGGGGTTTCTGTTGCTTGCAACCACAAAATATAAACTTATCTATGGAAATATAGAAAATCCCCAATTATCATGTATCATTATTTATAGATGTAATTCACTGTTCCTTATTAGGAACAAATTGTTTTACAAGTATAGAATTTCAGGAATTCCCAAGGGCACTGCAGCTTACTGCTCTGCTTTCACAGAGAGAAACTAGTGCACTCACTTTAGTTTCTGGTCATCTGTCATCTACCAATTGTGGATTTAATTATAAAAGACTTTAATCAACTGACTTCTCTTTCCTTCTTAATGAGAACTGAATAGGTAGTTACCTTGTAGTTAAAAAAAAAAAAAAGAAGAAGCCAGGAGTGACACAAATTGCTAATAAATATTTGTGAAGATATTCAAACTCATTAGCAATCATGGAGATGCAAATTAAGACCACAGTGAGATACCGTTGATATACTAGATTGGCATAAATTAAGACATCTCATAATACTGAAGACTGAAAATGTGGATATATTTGTTCATATATGCTGCTGGAAGGAAAGCAAACTGATAGAACCACTGGGAAGAAATGTAGCAGTGTGTTATAAAGTGGAATATTCATATGTTCTACAACCCAGAGCAATAATCAAAGAAACTTTTGCCAGTGTGTCCCAGGAGACATGAATAAAAATATTCATAGCAATTCTGTTCACAGCAGCCAAAAAAAAAAAAAAA